>JABSSZ010000142.1:0-65433 GCA_013755755.1 Fusarium sp. NRRL 25184 | reverse complement strand
TAAGTTAATATAATTAACGTATATAATTAGTCCTAGCAGCCACCTATTTCTTAATTGTTCGATGGGCACAGGCAACAGGCAGGTCCTTGTTATGCTTTTTGATGCGGATCCGCTCTTGAGTGTCATACTGGTTCAAGAGCTGGTGCCGAATAGTCTACTTACTCCGGTTTTCCCAGGAGCGAGCTCTACATACTTTGGATGGAGGCCCCTATATAGTTTGTCCTTCCACGTCCAGAGGACTGAGCCGATCTCAAAGTTGAGAGTCAAGCCGAAGTAAAGTGGAGTGTGGACCTTACGACAGTCGTCCAGCTTTGCATCCGTCCCCCTCTTCTCTGCAGAGAGAGGGAGGTCCTGGTTCAGTCTGCCAACATGGATCCTGGTCGGCTTTGCGAGGCGGGCAGGAAGGACAGTGCCGAATTCCAATCCTCGAAAGTCGCTTCAAGGAATTTTCGAAATCCCTTGATAGTAAGCATAAGAGGGGGGTCGGAAGTCTTCGAGTATCCAGAATACATCTGAAAAAAGACGATGAACCTCCCCAAGTACTAAGTCCTCATGCCTACTGAGATCCTGGCTAGCAGCTCGAGTCAGAGGTCGCGATACATCCCTTAGCACATACTCTCCAGTCAACTCTTCATCTTCAAGATACGCAGGGAGCTGGTGGCCATTGAGGTTGAGTTGGGGAGGTCTGTATCCAGGGGAACCATAGCCGTGAGGACCACCATTACCAGGAGGCTGGCGAGGAGATCGACCTTGGGGATGTTGGTCGCGATACTCGTCACGACGGTGAAAGGGGGGGACGGCCTTGGGGACGGCGGTTGCGATACTTATCACCACGGTCTGGGTAAGGGGATTGGCCATCAGCAAGTCGCTCTACATAGTAGTAATCAGGAGATTTATAGGAGCATTAGTGGTGATCCCACAGTCACCAAGGAAGGCATAGCATTCTAATATCACCTGCAAGATACGCATAGCCACCAGGAGTTTTAAGGAGAGTTATTAAAGGGCTTGGGCTGTGTGAAAACAGGGGGATGTATGCTGCCTTTAGGAGTATGACTATCAACGCTCGAGGAAGGGACAAGAACGGTGCATGGAATTGGCTGGAAAGAACAAATGAAGCAGATGGTGTTTCTACCAGAATACTAGGTATCTTAAGCCCATACCCCATAGAGTAGTCCGTTGCAGTTATATATAGGCCATGTCCTTCGGTAATGTACCACTCTCCATTCTCAACGAGTCTTATCTCCATGAACCCATAGTAAACTGTTTGTTTATAAACGTGGCACCAGATACGCCGCCTATCCTTCCCATGTCGACGTACGCCTAGTCCTTAGCTAATAAGTTAGTGACACAGTCAATCATGACCAGCTGCATCAACTTACATACTGAAAATCTCAATCGACATGCCATTATCTAAGGCAAAGCGGTGTCAGTTTAGCGAAGCAGGCTTACTGAATGCCCTCATCCATGGCATCATTATTACCATTGTCCTCTCCACGATTGGTGGATACCTGAAATTTGCCGACAGCGCTCGTGACCGCGTTCTTGACGGCAGAGTTAAGGCTCTCCTCGACGGTACCAGGGGCTTCTTTGACAGCCTGATCGACAGCAGTCTTGACAATATCGGACTAGATAATGTTCGAAACGTTCCGCCTCATTCTGGATAGAGTCCTGGACCGATTCCTGGACAGAGTCCTTGATGGCCATTTTGAAAGCCTCGATCTCACTCTTGAACTCAATGATGTTGTTCGAAATTTGAGTGAGTATCTCGTCGAAACCATGCGGCATCTTAGTAATGTTTGTGGAATTCTCATCGAAGATACCAATGAGGCGGACCATCTCTCCATGTATATCATTGATAACTTTCGACATCGAGTTCAGATTATTGCTTGTCACGTTGTCTCTGTAGTTGTAATGACTCCGGTGCCGTGCTGTTAGATCTTTTTGGCCAATGTTGAGACTGTCAGAAGATCCTTGGCAGCAGACTCGACCATTAGCAGAATCTTTGTAGATTCTTGCGTAAACTTCAGGAATACAGGGTTATGTCGATGTAACATCTCACTGAGTTTCTGTACCTTGTCACCAAGTCATTGGTGGTAGACTTCTTGCGGGTTGGCAAGCCGTGCAGGCGTATCTGTCTGGCGACCCCGTATCATCCCTCATGAATAAAAATTCACATATATCCGGTATGGTGTAGTGGCTAACATTTCGCGCTCTCATAACCTGAGAGATCAGATCCGCGGAGCCCAGGGTTCGATTCCCTGTACCGGAGTTACTTTTTGCCATCTAAACAACCGTATGCCTGATAGCTTTAGATACTTATGCTATATGGCCAGGCCTTCTATCTTGAACCTGCTGCTTTTCTTTCCATTGTGATTCTGCCCCAAAAACCATGAAGGCCGATCTTTGCGGTGGCCGAGCGCCCCGTCGAGCGTTGACTGTTGACCAAAACTCCGCCGTGCAGCTGGTAAAGTCGCTTGCAAGGACTCCTGTTGAATAAATGGTTGAGCTACTAAGCCAGTCTTAGAGAATTGCCGAATATTCTTCTGCGTATGGTGCTTGCAGACCTCCCTCCTTGTTGTAGGTGCCGACACTGTTTCTCTCGTGTCGTTCGCTTGGCTGAAAGGATCCTCTATATCCTTGAGCGTCGGGTCAAGGATAACATCCTTTAGGTTTGGGCATGAAAGTTTGCGCCCTTCTATTGAAAAAGTGATATATCTATCACCGAGGTTGATTGGATGTTGCTAAGAGCCAATACTATGAACTACTCAGATACTGAAATAAGGAACGGATGACTCGTGTTGTTCGTAGGACTTCAAGCCACAATTAGGCCTAAACTTAGGATAACTTTACAAAATTAGCATAATTTATGATTATATTAGGCCTAAGCTTAGGATACCATTATGATGAATTTAGGGCAGTAACAAGATCGGCCAAGATCTTGATACAAACCTAGCCTCCTTTTTCCAAGAGGCCAAACAGCCCATCTGGCATCGCAAGTTATGCGACTCCTACATTTGCATCAAACACAACGAGACTTGTAAAGGTTCTCCTCCATGAACAGACCTGGCTGGATACAGTTCTCACACATGATGGCCATGATAGTGAAATCGACCTTGACAGAGATTTCTATGAACGACTGACGCTCTTCCAAGTACTCGATAAGCATGAGAAGGGAGGTGCTGTGCAGTTTTTATTCTTGGCCATGGAGATGCCTAGGCGCGGAGGGACTTTTCATACTCGATTGTCTGGGTACTTGGATACTGAGTGGCCATTCTTTCTACAATAAGTGCAGCATGGGCTATTAGACTTTTCCTTCTTCTCCTTCTTCTCCTTCTTGCCTTGCAGCTGATCTTTAGCTAGGAGCTTAGGGGGAGGCGGGTGGCGGCCTCAGTAACCTCCTACCAAAGATGTCCCCTGGGCAGTCAGAGATTACCGAGAGCGATCTTGAGGACAGAGGATAGCAAATGAAGTTATAGAGGAGACAATACCAACATAAGGATCCCGAGTAAAAATGACAACCGAATATGATAACTGAAAACAATAACAAGAAACGACGACTGAAGATGACTACTTAAAATAATAACAAAAAAACGACAACTGAGGATAAAGACTCAAAGCAATAACTAAGAACAAAACCAAATAACTTAAAATGACAACCCAATATGACAACCAAAACAAGAAACGATAAATAAAGATAACAACTCGAGACAACAACTAAGAACAAAAACAAACAACTCAAAATGACAACTCAAAACAATAACCGACTACTGAAGATAACGACTTAAAACAACAACCAAGAGCAAAACCGAGCAACTGATAATATACAACTCAAATGACGACTAGAAATGAGGACTGATGAGAACTGAGGATAACAACAAAAAACGACAACTGAGAAGTGGCAACTTAAATGACGAGCAACGAACCTGCCCCTGTGTTCAATCTGTTGGCATAGCCTTGCCGAAACATCACTTCAAACAGACGACTACGAGACCTCCCTAGACGTCCATACCAAGGGTTATAGACTGAACGCACTATGGAACATGACGAACAACGGCACAAAGGCGAATAGAGAGGAAACTACAATGGGCCGAAACAAACGCGGATACCAATTCAAAATTGCGTCAAAAGTTGAGGAAGCTACCAACACTGTGATGAGACATAAGCTGGAGAAGAATCCATATCGGGACACAAGCCTGTGCTATATCGCATCATGCTCGAGTCAGCACAGATCCAAAAGGATAGCCCGAGTCGACCGACGCGAGTACATCGAGCTCGATACATAATACAAGCCACAGACAAGACGACTGAAGGCGGTGTCGCAACGAAATAACGATCAAACGCAACTCTACAACAAGATACAAGTTCGAGATGAAAATAAATTAAAAAAACAACATCAAGCCAATACAACATCGAGTCCAAGGTCAGATAACGGTTCATGGCGAAAGTTGTACTTAAAGCGAGACGTATGTTTAACACGACAATCGACACCAACGCGAGACACATACCGTGCAAAACGAATCTTGAGGACATATGATCCATCAACTCAACACGCAACCCACATTGAACATACGACTGGACCATAATGCCAGGCTCGAAAAGAAAATAAAGAAAACGAAGTGACCGAAACACGATATACAGCCTCAATGCAACAAGCACGAGGCGACATATATGCAAACTCAAATCCAACCATATTTAACCGGAAACCTGCTTGATATAAGTGCCGAAATCAGTATGATACAAAACTTGGACGAGATCCAAAGTCGAGGCGCGATAAAACCAAAAGTGAATAACATAACACTCAACGAGACGAGATACAGCTTCGAGGTTATATCACATCAGAACAGAAACAATTCATTTGAGAAGAATCGTATCCAGATTGAGCCGAATTACAATATTTAAGATACGGTCACAAAACATCCATCACCGAACCAGAGCCCTACGCAATATCATGCCCAGATCAATATAACATATGGGCAGTCGGTTAGATGCAAGCTTGGCCTCAAGACAAATATTAATCCTGGTCGACTTACAAATTGTAGACATGATTAATATCATGATTATTAACTGACAGGAGAAGTGCCAAGCCTAATATGAAGGAACCCGGGAGTAGCTTCAAGAACAGACTGGGAGTATCTACGAGTACATCATACGGGAAAAAGAAAAAGGGAAGAAGAAAGAAGAAGAAGGGAGAAAAAGAAAAAGAAGGAAAGAAGCGGAAGAGGGGATGGAAAGGAGACAGCGCGGGAAGGATGGAATGTCAGAAGGCTGGGAAAAGGCGGGAGCAGGTTGCAGATGAGGTTGACGAGTCACCGAGGTGACAGAGGTGATGTTGTAGCCAGGGCTGATGGAAGGCACGGGATCAAGGGTGAGGGGATATACGAGGGGTGACATTCGCTTGATGATTGGTATGACAAAGGATGGAAGAGGAGGTGAAGCGGATGATGAGAAGAGATGACCACGAACTACGAACGACGAGGCGTCACCGGAGCCAAGAAGGTCGAATACAGGCACGACGAATGAAGGACAAAGAAACAGCCGTCTACCGTCGAGCGAAAGGATAGTTCGCGCACACATCGCAGTCGCAAACTACAGAACTACAGAACCACAGCCTAGCCAGACTTTCGTTGCGTCCGGTATCAATATGCAGCCAGGTTACAAGACACGAATGTTTATAAGACGACAACATCCTCCAAGGCACCGAAGATCAAACAACGCCACAGATGATTCGAGTATGCTGCAAAAGATTACTCAAACATTCACCAGAGGACAATAAAAACAGCGATCGCCATTCTCATTAACAGTCCATACATGACATTGGGAACCCACAAGAATCAATATACAGTCACATACTTTCTCTTTTATGATACTGGGCTCCACCGTCAGTCTTCATACAACACTATCATTCAGCGTTATCGCCTAGATCGCAATCCTATGGCCCTGTGATACATGGATGGATCTTCGATGAGGAAACACTTTTCAGCCGCAATGCACATACAGGTACAACAAGTCAAATCTCTACTTGTCGGAAGAACAAACAACAAACAAAACAACAAGGCCACAGTTGGCAGTATATCCTTCTGCCTCACAGGCACATTCAAGGTCCAACTTGAGAAAAAGAAAACTACTACAAGCAACCACACAAGACCGCACACAAGCAGCTATCAGGATGTCTTTCTCCTTATAACCTCAAACAAACCTCGGACGGGCTATAAACAAGACTGCAAACAAGCAGCACCTGGATGCCACTCTCTCAAACGCACATTCAACTGTCAAGCTTCAATCTCAAACAAACTACAACCAGGACTGGAGCAAGATAAACCCATAAACAAACAACTGGCAGAATATCCAGAGCGCCTTCGCGATGGTCGAACGCCTTACTCGGACCGTCCTGACGAGTATCACAACCAACGCCCCCAAATTCGATCTCCTCACCATAGTGCAGAGCCATTAGTTCTCCTTTGGTAGACCTTTAGAACCTTAATAGAACTCTTATAGAACTCCCTGCTTAGTAGAGACCGAGGGGCTGGCCATCATGAAGAAGGCCACCATCCCCATCGCGAAGTGCGGTTTAATGTGGGTGATGCAAACTCTCTAGTCTTTTTGACATTTCTAGGTACAAGCTCTTTATCAAGTATACCCCTGATACGCCCCTATCTATGGAGATGATGGCTGAACTCCCTAACCGTCTGTGTTGAACGCGCCTAAATCTCAGTATGCAACGCCGATATGCACCAGTTTTCCCTTCATCTTAGTCTATCGTCTTGTCGTGAAGAAGTGTCTAGGCATCACTGGCCTTTTCTTTCTCCTTTTCATCACCAAATTCATCACTAAACTCCTCAACAATCCAGAGACAAAACTTCTCCCACTCGATCTGCCACTCCTGCATTCTCTTGGCCTTGACATTCGCCCCAAGGCTAGCCTGCTTGATGTCGTTGATCCAGTCAGTCTGGTTCTGGTCCTCGAAAGCGGCCCATCTGACGCTGTTCTCTGCGAGGCTGCCAAGGCCTGCAAGACCAAGGTTCTTCCACCCCTGGAGAGCCTGCCAGAAGTCGTGTGACATGCCGGCTGTGTCTTGCCCGAGCATAGCGGGATCATCGTTACACAGACTGCAAACAACACCACGCGCCAAAAGGGCGGGCAGAGGATGGGCTGTTACGGAGCCACAGAGGCGGAGGACCTCGTTCGAGATGGGGCATGACTCGATGAGAATACGCTTCTCCTTGACCATATCGATCAGCAGGGGGTGTTTGAAGAGACTGAAGCCGTGGCCGATGCGTCGGGTGCCAAGCAAGATCGCATCAAACAAATTGGCATCAGTGTCAGTGCCATCCCCAAGTGTCTCTCCTGCGTGGAAGAAGAAGGGAAGGTTGACGCCCTCCATGGCGCACTGCTTGCGGAACCAGAAAAGCTCGGGGAGGAGATCAGACAGGGGTCGGCCCAGATCCTCGGGACCAACCAAATCATAACCAGCAATGAGGTCAGGGAAAGCAATCTTGGTAGCGATGCAGCAGTCCATGTTCTCGATGATCAGACGGGTCGGCCAGCTTCTCAGGCAAGTCCAAATGGTGGTGAGACCCCAGAAACCTTTGCCCTCGGGCGATTTCTTGAAGTTATCGATTTCTTCGCGCAGAACCTCAAACATGTGAATGTAGTCTTTCTCAGGCTCCTCTTGCTTATCACGGCAGTAGTTAAGTGGCCAAGTGAATCTATGACTGTTAGAAGAAGATCAGAAATTCTTGACTCATGACTTACCGAAGTTCAGCCCAGTTGACACCATCATCCTTGAGGTTCTTCATGAGCTCGCGGAGGAAGATCCGGAACATGGGTTCATAGTGAATGATAGTGGCGCACACGAGGAAACACTTTCCGAACTTGACCCAAATGGCATCAACTCCATGGTGTTGCTCATGGCTGTCTGTAACGGAGAGAGTGCATCGGCCCTTCAGCCACTTGAGAAAGCCGGATCGCCCACCATGAGGAAACTCGTCTGCCGCCTTTGGAAGTGGCACAAAAGCATCAGGCTTGTAGCTCTCTTCCCAAATAGATCCATCAGTGTCTGCCTTGGTTCTGTATCGGAAGCTAGGAACCGCATCCTCTCGAGATTCTTCAGTGTTGAGAGGTCGATCGCTACACATATGCATTCCTGGCATTTTCAGAAGCTCATCAAACAGAAAGTCAAAGTTGACCATGGCATCCATGTGAGCGTGAAGTAGCGCCCCCTTTGGCATGCGTCGAACAATCTTCCAGAGGTTCGTCTTCTCCATACGATCTTTTGCAAGCATGAACATCATTCCGGGAAAGATGCACTCGTTTCCTGCTTGGGCTAGCTCTTCCTCAACTTGAGGGGTCCAGATGGAGTCATTCTCCTGGTCGCGGATGCGGTCGACAATGTCACTCGCGCGCTTGGCAATAGGTGAAAGAGACGCTCTGAATGAAGCATCTGTGCGAGCCTTTTGTTCTTGACTCATGAGGTTTGCTCGGCCAGTGAGATATTGCTGAAGGAAGGGGTCCGAGAGTGAGGGGATGTCTTGAGAGACTTCGTCCCACTCTTCATTGGACATGGTATGTTCGCCCGCCATGATTCCTTGATTGAGTGAAGCAGTTGCTTCAAGTGTTTGGTGAAGGTTTATGAATAAGTTAGAACTAGAAGTCGTCCGCGAGCGGTGAAACGGTAGGATACCGTAGGTGGATTAGGCAGGTCGGGAAGCGTGCTAAGCAGCAGATCGCTCAAGTCAGATGGGTTGCTTATGATAAGGAAGGATCAAAACAAGAACACGTCAGATTTTGTGAGACATGTTTTGATGAAGAATATAACACTTTAATGTAGAAAAAACTGTTAAGGGTAAAGTGAAGCGTTGAATGAAGAGTTCAGGATGTGACGTAGGCACACAAACGGTTACGCTTTGAGTTGAGCGTAACAAACGGTGTCACTCCAAGGCCTTCGCCGATAACCGACATCTTGTTTCACGTGACTGTGCCGTCGTTACACCCGTAACGTGATTAACCACATCACATCCTCTGATTGGCTGAGCTAGTCTCACTGCTCACAGTAGACGCACCTTATCACCTCCAGGATCATGCATCGTCACACTTGACTCCCTGCAGCCAATCTTCTCCTCAAGATATTCTCCCCGGCAGTCTGTGGCTGGACGCATGAAATGAAGCTATCCCCGCTTTCCATCCTGCGGTGAAGAAGGATACCCCTGGTCTATCACCCACCTTGTGCCTTGCATCTGGGAACATGAACGGCATAGCACCAACAATCACGTCGAATGTCACTCTACTAATTAGTTCGCGGCTGTTCCTGACAAGCCATTCGCTCCTGGGAATGGCCCTAGTTTTGTTCGTCCTATAGCGCGAAACCTCAAGACTCCCAATGGAAATCGTCACGTCCATCACTTTGAGTCACCTGCACGGGACATCACAGCTTTAGAGACCGACTTTTCACGATAAATGTGACTTTCTGCTGACCATCGTGAGCCAAGTGGCTTCCTTTCTGACTCGATCCTTCGACCAACGTGCATTCTCACATTCGGTTGGATGCCTTTGAAAGGGTTTATTTCTGCTGATCCTAATGAATCTGAGCCTGATGGGCGAGGGATATTGGGGTCTCCAGAATTATAAAAGGTGAGGGAATTCTTGTGATGTCTACGATGTTTAAGTTCTCTATTACTATCTTTAACAATTGAGCTGGACTCAATAATCTTACGAGTTCATACTATACTTAATCTACACTGCTCACATCATCCACCATATCCTCTTCAAGATGAAGTCATTCATTCTGGTCACTCTCTTGTGCACCGTGGCCACAGCTGCAGTTATCCCTCGTGATACTGTCTTCGATGGCCATTGCTGCTTCACGTTACAAGATGTGGCAACTAGTGCTACAGTTGAACAAAACACTGACGGCAACCTGCTGCTCAATGCCGGCAAAACCAACGGCTTCTACTGTATCGATCTGTCCAACCCTCAAGACATTCTTCGAGACAACGCCTTCAACGCTTGCTTTCTCAGCCCAAGCGGTGCTCTCAAATGCGTCGATCCAACGCCTGGTTTCCAATCATGGACGTTAAAAAAGAGTGGCAGCAATACACTTCTTCAGCACGATGGAGGAAGCACCTTCAACTCCTGCTCAAAAACTTCTACAAGTGCAAAGGGTACTGTTCTATATGGAGACAAACACACTGATGCTACGACGTGTAAGAAGGTTACACTGAAGGCGAAGAATTTTAAGGGCACATGCAAGAGTCTCCAGGGTTGATGGAGGACTGGCGTACAACTACTTAGTACCCATTACATTTGGTTCAACATTCTTTGTTTCTCTTGAGCTTTCATTTTGTATGTACGAGGACAGTGCTGGCCTCAGATTCGCAAAGATGAGTAAATGATACAGCCCTAAATCAATACCAATGGTGCTGTCAAAGCTTGGCAAAGATCTCGTTTCTAGCGCCTCCATACACAACTGCAAAGTCCTTCGCAAGCTGCTCTTGAGCTGAGACCTTTCCTCGCTTCGTAGTGACATTCTTCCCTTCCAAGAATCGATGGAAAATGTCCAGTGACACTTGATCACCGTCACTACCAGCGTCAACATAGAGCAGAACAGACACAAGTAAATCTGCCACAGCCCAGAGAACTTCCCTAGCATCTCCTATTAAGTCTGCCAACGATTCTCGTTCAATACGCTGCCTCAGGCTCTTCCAAACATCCAAAGGTTTCAAGCCTTCAGGCCAAGATACCTTTCCTTGAAATGACATACCTTTCTTAATAGAGTCTTCGAGGGCGTTCAGAGTGTCCTGACCAGCCTTCGTATGCTTAATAGCCCTCAAGAAGTCAGTGCTCAAAACATCCGTTGTGCCCTCCCAGATAGGCAGTACAGCACAATCACGATGGAGGCGGGCGATATTTAGGTACTCTTGTTCTTCATTGGCAAGGTACCCAACACCACCGAGCGCCTCCATACAAGAGAAAAGTAGCTGTACCGATGCTTTGCAAACGTAAGCTTTTGTGAGCTGAGTGAGAACCCGAATCAATGGCGCAGCATGTTGTGCAGAAGGTGTCAGCGCCTCTAGCGCAGGTGAAAGACTTGCGTCTGACGCTATGTCGTGCTCCGAAACGCCGAGGACATATGATGTAAAGATGGTCAGAAGCATAAGGCCACGATACTCGGAAGATATCTTTGAAAGGGTTCTCATATGTAATGAACTCTCTGTGAGCTTCATTCGAGTTCCCTTCCCGCCACCAACCTCTCGAACTTGAGCATACGCTCTTGCGATGGCAAGCCCTCTTCCTAAATAACCCACAGCAGCAACTGAAGAGTGCACTCGAGTCAAGGTCAAAATTGTTGCGATTTCTTGGATGCCTCGGCCTTCTTGACCTACAAGCCATGCACGCATGTCCTGGAGAACTAGCTCAGCCGTTGGGAGACTCTGTGTGCCTGATTTGTTTTTCAGGCGTTGGATACGAACTCCATTAAGTTTCTCTCCGTTGCTTTTCGGAAGTCCGGTGGCTGTGGTAGCACTCGCATCGTGTTTGTACATTGGAGCCATGAAAGTTGAAAGTCCGCCTCTAGATGTTCGAGCAAGGAGGACAGTCATTCTTGAGTCCGTTGCTGACGAAAACCACTTGAAGCCGGTGATGCTCCATGGTCCCAATGGTATCTTTTCATCTTTCGAGGCGAATTGGATCTCAGATGTTGGCATATGCACTGCTGTTGTTTCGGTCAACGACACATCACTGCCCCCCGTTCGCTCAGTCATCCACTGGCCACTGGTCCATGCATGTTGTGGATCTCGTGTGGTTAGATGATTGAAAGCGTTCTCGAATACTTTCTTTTGCTCATCTGTGAGTTTCATAACGAGTTCTGGGCTACCAAGGTGTGTTTGTAGAAGTCGAGCAGCGCCATCCTGCATAGCGGAAGGACAACCGACGTTGGCACACGATGGCGTCCAAAGTTGTATGCGCAAAAACTGGTATGCTCGTGCAAATGCACCATATGGAGTATCATATCCAGCGGCGACAAATCTAGATATGTCAATAGCTGATCAGTCAACAACGTATCTGTCTTACCCTCGGGATAGACCAAAATTCTGAAGACCACGCCACCCTTCACCAGTGACTAAATCCCCCTTCCACTGGCCGAACACATCACGGCCTGATCCTTTAAGGAAGGGTTTGTTATGTTCAGCATCCGTGATCCAGGCAAAAACTTGGTCGGAGAGGACATCATCTCCAAGTGAAGCCAGTTCAGCTTGGACTTGCTGAACGATTTGCCGAGGAAGAAACACTGCGAAGACAAGTAAGCACAGCCCTCTGAATAATAGTAATTGGCCTTAACCCACACTTAAAGCATCTCTGAAAGGTCACATCATCATGAAACTGATTGTTCAGAACAGGAGGCTTCTGAAAGAAGCCCTTATCTGCGCCTGAGGCCTCCATGATTGAATGAGGTAAGAGAAGAGAAATTTGAACATGTTGGATCCCGCCCGAGGTTGCTTTATCACTGTTGGTCTGCACTGCTAACACTTGTCAGGACATTCAATCACAAGCCATCGACTACATCTCATCGGGGACCTCCAGTGGGGTCAGACCTCCAACTCGAGCCAGTATTCCGCCATTTTGGGTAAGTCGTGCGGAAGAGATTCCGGAATCATGGATTCCTGGTGCTTTCAACGCGGAACTAAGAGCCAGAAACGGAATGTGAACCATGATCGTTGGTGGAATACCTTTCACAACCATGCATGTTCTCTCCGCATTCTTGACTAGGATCATACCTTGTCCCGAGGTTTGGCTTTCCAACCTCCACATAGGTCTATTCCTGGGCCTGGTGTCGATCCTAAAGACTACAAGGTCGTATTCTTGGAAGAAGGCGGAGTTTGTCACGGGAAATACAAGCCTACATTATGAGATCCAGGTTTAGTAATTAAGGTAAAGATTGTCGAAAATCATGAAATTATTCATCAAAGTTCGACCAGGATTGCTCTGAACTTATAATGGTATCAGTATCAAGTCATAGAAACAAGTTTGTTTCAACAGTTCTCGCAAAGCGTCCCAGTACTCGCTAGGTTTCTTTAGACTAGGTGTGGCCGCTTGTTGGAAAGGATCTGCCAATGCCAGGCCTGGTGTCCCTAGTAAGTAGTTCTTTCATACGGTACATTCCCAAAAAGGACTATAGTAACGAAGACTAAAGACCACGGAACGTTCCATGGGCAATTGTAATAAAGAGCGAAAAGCGGAGTTTGGTTCTTTTAGCTACCTAGATAAACAATAAAATATAGAGACCGCGATACCAGCCGCTAATTTGTTGCCTTGTTGCTACCAGTACCAACATACAGCACAGCTGCAAACTAAAGAAAGTGAACGTCCATCGACACAACACAGTCAAAGATTGTATTACTGACCCATAGTGAAAGAAGCCAGAGGAAGCCTCCATAGTGGCTTTACCCTGTAAAATGGTCACTTAACCACTGGCGAAAGCTTCTCGGCTGCACATTGACTAGGCCATTCAACGATGTATGCCCAAAATCGAAACGTCCTTCAACAGTAGCTTGAAGCTGCTGATAAAAGGCAACTTTGGCGTAGTCTCCCTGTTGATAGAAACCATTCATAAGTCCTGCAACATCTGAAGCTTGCCATTGAGAAAGAGAAAATGCCGCTAAATGAGTTAGCATCACCTTTCCATACTTGTGATGTCAACTTACCGTTCAAGGTTCTTGAGCATTGCCCAACAATGTCACGAAGCGACAGACGGTCTCCTCTCATCGTAAACTCGCGAGGCCAGTTCGCAGGTCCCAAATCAATGGCAGCAACGATGAATTGAGCAACATCATATACAGATGTCATGCAGACACGGACAGTATGCCCTCGAGGATTCTTTTCAACGCACTCAGCAGTATAGGTATTCATGTCGAGAATATAAGATCCCACGTTGGCCAAGTTTGAACCATAACCAATGGCCAAACTTCCTAGCCCCTGGGGGAGGAATCTCTCCATGAAGATACCGCAGGAGAAGACGGTCCACTTCATCTGGGATGATCTTGCACAACGTCTGAGATGCTGTCTCGCTTGGGATGAGTACGAATAGGGGTCGAGTTGATCGTTTTCGGGCCGCTTTTCGAGGCTTCCTTCGAACTCGGACGGGACAAAGAACTGTACACCGCTTTGGACAGCTGCGGTGATCAGGTTGATCTGTTCACCCCCTGAAAAGGTGCAGATGACAAGATTAACTCCATGAAGTGCGTATGCTAGACTGTTTTCGTCATTGTAGTCAACAACCATGACTTGAACATCAAGTGCTGCGTATTCAGGACGTGACTGTGTTGTTAGAAACATCACATATGCATAAGCTTAATACTTACAGAACGTGAGAGAACAACAACTTGATAAGCGTTTGCTGCTTTGGAGATATTGCTTGCCAGGAGATATCCAAGGCCGGAGCCCCCAGCTATAGCTATTCGCATCATGGTGAATGTATTACACACAGTTTCGGCAAAGTCTGCTAGGACAGTGCACAGATGCTAAGATAGTCGAGAAAGAGCTAGAGAAGGAATGAATGAGGTTGAACTTTTGAGAACTTAGCGTCCCCTAAATATCTTCTTGTCTGAATTCTTGATTCAAGGTCTTGGGGGTGCAGTTGAGCCTCAAGTCTAGACAAACGCATGGCTGAGTACGGCAACAAGCATTGCACGGTAAACATAGCGAACAAGGCTCATCGGAGAGGCCTCAGTTACAGGCAGAAGCAGGGAATAAGCATTTGCTGTTCAAGTCCAACCAAGAGCCCTACTGGCTCGTGATAAGTTGCAGTCCAGTTAGTAACGGACGAATGTCTGCACGTATTCTCACACAGTATAGCTTTGGAAAGCAATCATCAACCACCTTTTCGTCACAATTGTGGGGTGCACTTGAGTTCCTGCTTCAAGTGATAGGTCCGGAATGGTGTTGAATTGCCATGTGAAGTCAGGGTTCTGTGAATAAGGGTGCCTAGTGAGCTTAAGGGGCCAGGAAGTTGTGAGAAAACTTGAACTACTAATCGCGGATTGGTCAAATTAAGTTACAATAAGTAACAAATATCCCTCTGAGATCTTACACGGCATTTGTCTGGTTGATAGCCGTAGGGTACAAAGGCAGTGCATAATGAAGCACAAGACTTATCGTGATCACATGCAGCTTGTGGGTTGCCTCGAGCCTTAGGATAGCCAGTCCGTTTGGTTGATGTAGCATGGCTGTGTTGAGGTTCACGGTGGATATGGATGTCTCGTTCTTGAGAACTCGATGTCAAATCATGACATTCTCAGACCCTCAAACTGACAAGTCGTCCATAACCATCCACCTGATCGATTGTCTATCTTCGATCCTTGTTCTATGCTTCCGCCACAAAGGAGGTGCATACCTCTGCGTCAGTCGCGGTCACGGTAGGTGTTGACCTACTAATATTTAACCTGGACGCCTGGGAGCCAGGGTGTTTAAGCATGAGATATTAACTGTGGTTCGTAGATTGAACGCCTGACAGGCATGCAGAATGCCTTGTGAAGTTGAAGAAGAGGCAATTCATGGCTCGCGGTATGCAGATGCCCATCCGCATTGCATCGGACAAGCCGTCATTGGCTTGAAGATAGGCTACACCGATGCTAGCAAGGCAGAAGACATTGTAGCCTGTTCTAGGGTGAGATCGCAACGAGGCTCTGGTTCTCGGGGGCAAGAGTATGGAGTGTAGATCAACAACTCCAAGGGCCCATATAGAGATTGGGGGCCAAGACCCTGGCCCATCAGTGGTTGAGCTAATGCAGCAGCCCCCATTATCCATGTCTATTCCCCGTAGGGCTGACTGGGGTTGATAGGAGTGGCGAGCAATTGGGCATATTCATTGGATGTTATAGATATTGTTTCGGTGGGAGACAAGTCTTATTCTAACGTCCTTCTTGCCGTGTGGCACCGGTGACTTGCATAGCCATTTTCGAGAAACAGCAGTGACGGTGTAGTTTTTGGCGATCAGGGGGATTGATCGGAAACGGCCGTTATCGAACCAGTCTATCGGGGTTAAACTGCGATTGAGATTGGTTATATGCAAGTGTGTCTGTGTGTGATTGTTTGTGTTAGACGTTGTAAGCTGCATAGCAACACAGAATTTTCAGGCACCTCCATGCAGAGGGAGCCAATTCACCACATCAATCTCGAAGCCTTCGTGCTTCACTGCGGGATTTTCGCTACATTTTGCACATACGGGTAATGTTTATCATTGGGAGCTCAGGAAAGATTTCCCCTGGTGATCAATGCATCAAGTCCCAGCATCGTTATCCCTCGTCTTGTCGCTTTTCACAAGTTCTATGTAACGTAGCTACTGAGGCACCAATAAGAGGCTTGAAACTTCAGATGAGAAGATTCGGGTATATTTTCTCGCATGCTCAAGGGGGGGCAATAAAACTTTCCGACCTCTATCACAAGGTAAGTGACAAAAAGTCTTAGGTAAACTTAGCATAATTTGGTACAGATTTAATAGACCTTAGACTAAATATTTTTAGCATTTTGATTTAATATTAGAAGTTTCCTTATGCCCTGAGGATGCTCTATCTAGGCAAGGCCCGAACTATCTGGAATTCTCAGTGAAACACCAAACTTAGAAAAGATGAACACTGCCATGGATGCATGCAAATGACCATAACACCTAGGTGCCTATAACTCCCAATCATATGCTAGTTGGGCTGCATAACAGCACTATGGATGCCTTGTCGTGGTCCCACGGAGCTGCCAACAAGACTCGTTGCTAGCTTTTTGACACTCAAAAAATGTGAACAGTATCATCTCAATTACGCGATGAGACTTCACGGTTGAGGACGACCTGTGAATGTCTCAACCCTCAGGTTGAAGTTTCACGGCGAGACATGCATAGATTTCACGATAGCACATTTCTGTCATTAATGGCGGCTTCACCTAAGACATCTCCAGGCTACACAAGTTGGGTTTAAGGTATGCTGAAACTGGCTTTCAAGTCTCTTGGAATCCAACAAAACTCCACGACAGCCTTTGAGACTCGTGTACAGAAATCTTTGATTTCATCCTCTTCGACTCCGGTTCTTTCAGCCCATCCCAAACCCATTTAGGTCCAGCCCTTTGTTAGGCAACAGACCAATATCATACTTCGCCCTGTCTAAGCCTGGAGTGCAGTCTCATCCCTTGTGTTACCACTACCCTTCCTCCAGCCCTCAGTATGGTCAATCTTCTTTCTAGCCACACTCTCAGACCCCTCGGCTCCCCATGCACCTCCTCCGGGTGTGCAGATAATGATACGATCTCCAGCCTTCATAGCAGCTGTGTTTTTAGCCCCCATGTTGATACGTCGTTCCTCGTATTCAACCTCCCCTGCATCTTCCTTTGTGTGAAACTGTTTCAGAGAAGTCTCCCAGTTGGCCTTTTCAACGTTGCGCACCCATAGGTTCAGACCACATTCTCCGTCACCGCCACCATTCAGTCCATATGGGCGATAGACGCGACGCTCACTGAGGATGGACACTTGAAGGGGGATCCGGAACTCAATGTCACGGATGACGCCGTCACCACCGCGATGTTGGCCTCGCCCTCCTGAACCGGACCGAATGGAGAACTCATGGAGAAGTACAGGATAACGACGTTCAAAAATCTCTGAATCTGTGATTCGGGTGTTTGTCATATGACAGTGAACACCACTGGTTCCCTCCCAGTCAGAGCCCGCACCACTTCCGCCAGCAATCGTCTCGTAGTATCCGAAACCCTTGACAGCTTCGGTGCCGTTTTGGTTCCCGCCAAATCCAAAAGTCAAGTTATTACAGCATCCCTGACTGGCAGCACAAGCCTGGAATGCTTTGAAGATGACATCTGTGATGCGTTGACTGGTAAGGACATTGCCTCCCACAACTGCAGCCCCCGGTGACGGCGACAGAATGGACTTGGGAGGGATCTTGACATGGATCGGCTTCAAGCATCCTTGGTTAAGTGGGATGTCTTCGGAAATCAGGCATCTCAGACAGTAAATAATAGCACTGAAAGTGATGGCCTGGGGGGCGTTGATGTTTCCGTAGACTTCGGGGCCAGTACCAGAGAAATCAAATTCCGCCTCACCCTTTTCTGGGTCGATGCGAATTTTCAATCGAATGGGAGAACCGTCGTCCATAAAGTCAACTGCCGAGAGGTCCCTGCCTTCGAATCGCTTGTAAACATCTTTGAGTAGCTGGCGCACGCACTGCTCGGCATTATTTTGGATATGGACCATATAGAACTGCACTGTCTCCTCGCCATACTCTGCGATCAGAGTCTCAATGAGTGAGATTCCCTTTTGATTGGCAGAGACTTGAGCTCTCAAGTCGTTGATGTTGTCAGCCAGACAACGGGTTCCACTGCAGCCTGGATACTTGGCAGGTTCTTCGTAGAACAACTCAACAACTCGTTTCTCATTGAACTTGCCACCACTCACAAGCTTCTCACTTCTGATAGAGGCGCCCTCCTGGTAGAGCTCTCGGGAGTGAGGTGGCATGCTTCCGGCGCTAATACCACCAATATCAGCATGGTGAGCTCGAGACGCAGCGTAGAAGAGGATGTTTTCTCCCTTCTCATCAAACGCTGGCATCAATAAGGTCACATCCGGAAGATGAGTTCCTCCGTATGAAGGGTGATTAGAGATTATGACATCGCCCTTCTCCAGTCTTCCTTTCCAAATCTCGGCCTGGCGTCGTACACAAGTAGACATTGAACCAAGATGGACAGGTAGATGAGGAGCGTTGGCTACAAGGCCACCTGTGGCGTCGAAAATAGCACAAGAAAAGTCAAGTCTCTCTTTGACATTTGTGCTAACACTAGTCTTTTGTAAGGCACGTCCCATCTGCTCAGCAATTGCCATGAATCGATGACCAAAAATACTGAGCATGATGGGATCTACCTCGCGATCCTCAGATGACTCGGCAGATCTAAACCCATTAGAATGCGATAGAATTGTGGTCAACACACAACTTACTCGGACTTTGGTCCCTCCTTCTCCAGATTAATGACTACATGAGTCTTGAGAATAATCGCAGTTGCTTTTGGCGTTACAACGATGGTTTGAGTACCGTCGGCAAGCATGGCTGGTCCAGGGATCGAATCGCCAGTTTCTAGATCTTCAAGCTTGAATATAGGGGTTTCCTTTCTGCCACCCTCAAAGTATACCTGTTGGCTGTCAAGCTTCTTCTTGTCGGAAACCTTCTGCTGCTTTAGTTCCTTGAGTTGCTTGTCAACTGTATCATCTTGGTGTCGGAAACTCTTGCCGATACCACGAACACGGACATCATCAACGATGATATCTCGCTCGTCAAGCGTGAACCCAAATTCATAGCGGTGCTGCTTCACGAAAGCTTGGCCAAAATCCCATTCTTTCCCATCGAAATGCTTCTCGGCCTCCTCAGGTGTCGGTCTGACAATCATGAGAGCTGACTCAGTACCGCGGTATCTCATGTTGAGGTATTCTTCAAAAGCAATTTCATCTTCTTGGAAGCCTTGGTCTTTTAGGGAGTTTCGTGACTTATCCTTGAGCTTCTCCATTTTCTTCTTCAGTTTATTGACTGTTTTGTCTTCGTCCTTCCATACCAAGGAGTCGGGTTCTTGTCGTTCGTCAACGACATCTGCTAAAGCCATGCCGTATGCGGAAAGAACTGAAGAATATTGATGAACCAGAATTTGTTGAATACCAAGAGACTCCGCAATGGCGACAGCGTGCTGACCACCAGCACCACCAAATGTTGCAAGTCGATGTTTTGAAGAATCGTGTCCCTTGGCTTCGGTAATCGACCGGATGGGGCGGGTCATTGTCTCATTAGCTACGGTCAAGAATCCATATGCAACTTCGTCTACCGTCAGGTTTTTGTTATTCTCCTGGTTCACTTGATCCGCGAGCTCCTGGAGAACTTTTCGGCTAGCCTCAATATCCAACCCCTGGTCCTCATTTTCTCCAAAAATCTTAGGAAAGAATTCAGGCAGTAGGCGGCCAAGTACCAAATTTGCGTCTGTGACGGTGGCTGGACCTCCTTTACGGTAACATGCAGGACCTGGGTGAGCGCCTGCGGACTCAGGTCCAACAACGAAGAGTCCATTCCTGAAAAAGAGGCGAGAGCCGCCGCCGGCAGCAACCGTATTGATGTCCAGTTGTGGTGACTGAATTGTAACGCCAGCAGTTGTTGTCTCGAACACATGTTCGTAACGGCCTTCGCCATATCTTGAAACATCAGTGCTTGTGCCACCCTACTCAAGTTAGTCTGCTGCTTTGAAAACACCGCTTAACTCACCATATCGAAGCCGATGACAGGTGTCTTTGTTTCTTCATCATACGAAGTGATAGCATATCCCACGACACCTCCTGCAGGGCCTGATAGAATTGCCTTGAGTCCAGTGAACTTTTCTACATCGACAAGGCCACCATCGCTCTGCATAAACTCGCATCTCGCTCCCTTAGCACCCTTCTCCTCCTTCACACTACGACTGCCAAGGCCGCCTTCAAACCCAGCCTGGAAGCCATCAATGTACTTGCGAATAGCCGGTGTGAGATAAGCATCAGCACATACAGATGTAGCTCGCGAAACCAGCTTTATCATGGGCATGAGCTCGTGGCTTAGTGATATATGTTGGAAGCCGATATCCTTAGCTATCCGCCCTACCAGAGCTTCATGGTCAGGATAGGTGTAGCCGTGCATCAGACAAACAGCGATGCTACGAATGCCTTGATCGTAGACACTTTTGAGCTTTGATCTAATGTCCTCTTGTTCGGCTTTTTTGAGAATTCTGACTGTTTCGCCAGACAAACCTCGAACAAGAGTCTTGCCTTCGGCTTCTTTAGTACCAACTTGAGCCTCTGCTTCCGTTTGCGTTCTTTCGGGATCCTCAGCGTAATCTTCGAGTGTAACCCGCTCGTCAATCTCAATAACTTTCTCGTATAACACGTCGGGCTTCCGAATTGCAAGGTCAAAGATTTTGGGCCTCGACTGATTTCCGATGGTCAAGCAGTCCTTGAAACCCTTGGTAACGACCATAGCAATCTTTTCACCCTTTCTCTCGAGCAAGGCGTTTGTGGCGACAGTTGTTCCCATCCGAATCGAATCAATCTGAGAAGTGTCCAAAGCTTCACCTCGAGGAATATCTCTGCCGAGGAAGTGGCTCATGATGCGCCGAATACCCTCAAGCGGGGCATCTTTATAGTTGGCCGGGTCCTCGGATAGAAGCTTGATGATGATCTCCTTTCCATTGCTCTCTCCTACACAGTCGGTGAATGTGCCACCTCTATCAATAGCAATTCTAATACCGCGCTGTGATGTTGCTGTCATGGCGGATTTCTTTCGGAATGTTGGTGAGGGGAAGAGGGGTTAAAGCAAAGGTCTCGAGAGCATCAAAACGTGCGTGTGCGTCAGATGATTGAGATAAATGTCAGCAAGAATGAGAAGGTCAATTACGTTCCAGTTGGCGACCTCCGAAACAAGTATGCATAGCTCTTTGTGCAAGTTGAAACTACTAAGGTGACTCTCAGGCGGCTATTATGTCGTCACAAACCCCACGTTGCGTGATTGGTAATTGATAGCTTCAATCACCCGAACAGGCAATTCTAAGAACAGTTATTCACTGATATCAATGTCAGGTATTTTCAAGGACAATCTTCTCCTTGATAGTGTGTTTTTATAACCATAAGTTGCTGGGAGGATAACAAAAACACCAAAAGAGTGGCAGAGAGTGAAAGCTTTAAAACCATATATATGATTAACATCAGCCAATGGCAATTATGGTTTAAACTCCGATTGTGTTTTCTCTTCTACGAAACCTTACTTTAATAAGCCTGCAATGTCCCATAAACATAGAGGAGCAATGGTTTCTATATAAGGCGGAGAGCAATCCTGTGCAAAAATAAATAAATATTACAATTATTCATCACGATTTTGCCGTCAGCAAGACTCGAACTTGCGTTTTCAGTGCTTTCAAGTAGCCACAAACTGATGTACTGACCCCTATACGATGACGGCTTTTAGTTGTTTGTTGGGAAACGAGGCGTAAAAGAAGTTTATGAATACCTTGGCAAGCATTGGATGAAGCAAAAATTAAGCCAAGTGACAAAAGGTTTGCCGTCAGCAAGACTCGAACTTGCGTTTTCAGTGCTTCGAAGAGCCACAAACTGATGTACTGACCCCTATACGATGACGGCTATTTTCCAATTGATATAATCCCTGTCACTTGTATTAGGCTATAGACTAAGCATACTTCGAAGAGTTGGCATCTCATCCACGTTCTTGGCAGCAATAGATCAAAGAATAAGAGCAGCTTCCCTTAATCAAACAACCACACATGGAGTTGAAATATGGGCAATACCAAAACCGGACACAATTGAAGTTTATTAGGTAGGTACTTAAAGGGAAAAACGAAGCACTAGAAACCCCAGCTATCGGGAGTGGCGGATCCTGACTCAATCTAGCGGCGAGCTTACCAACAGCTTCGAGACACCGGAAAGCTCCAGAGAGTTCATACAGTATTGCAAAAGGGTTCTACTCCAGCTGAGGTTTATTCTATGTCTTTGCCGTTGCATATGCGGGAACTATTCCAGCCGGAGTCCCGGGTCCGGCGTCTCCGGAGATGCACGGAGCAGGTTATCGGAGACATGGGACGCGGAGGACGCCGGGCGGCTCGAACGTGTCGCGGAATGGAGAGAATATCATGCAGCTAACAATCTGCCAGTAAGTGCAAATTGAAGGATAAGTCAATATAAGGTTTTATTCCACTGTTGAAGGCAGAATTTGTGATTGCCAGGAAACAGGCCACGAGTTACACAATATGCATGACATGACTGGCACTCGGCAGGATTGTCGTTTTCGAAATTCAAGACGACAGCGTATTGTAGCTTCAGATATGAGATCGCTGATGGACTCTGTAGTGTTGACGTATACATTCATCCGTCTGGCGTCATTCCTTAAGGACTTCAGACTTGAAGGAACTGTCTGCGCCCCACTCACGAGATCAGGCATGAAGTGAAATCTTATTGTCTGGAGATTGGAGTTGCTGGGATAAGGCGTCGTTCTTAATGGTGTTTCTCATCAAGTGATTCACTGACAACACACTCCCACCGCCTATTCCTCTAAGCGCTTGGATCGATTTGTTGATAGGTATTACAGAACAGCTGAGCCATTCGATTCATGGCCCAAGACACAGCCGAGCTAAACCTGACTCGTGGGACCCCGGCTCCAAATTGTGCCAATGATGCAGTGGCTAGGACGCTATGTTACCAACTGCCAGCGCGAACCTCCATGCTTGTTGGAGGGCGATCCCCATGCATTAAGGCCATGTTTTAAATCCCTTCTGTTAACCGATTGGAGATGAAAAGACTTCCAAGATGCAGGGTAGCGGGCATTGACAAGGTACGAACCCTTATCCCAGTCCCTCTTGGTCCCACGAGATGGAACCCCAGGAATTTGTCGGAAACACAAACAGCGAAGCACCCAGGCGGTAGCAATGTAGCACGTTACGTAGGCCGTGGTAAGCCTAGACCTCGTGGATACGAAGCTCAGGCTCGCGATGAGCTTCTAGAGCGCCAGGCGCGGCGATAAGCGTTTGGATGAGAGTGATTGAGGAACGAAGATGGACACTATAGCAATACAGATGCAGCAGCAGTGCATCAGATGAAGCTCATTTGCACTCTGTTATGAATTTCTCATCAGTGTAACAGTCAAAGCAACGCAACGACACGGCTGCAATAAGACTGAAAGAGCCTGAGATGAGAGTTACTCACTTCCCCATCTGCCGTCATCGTCGGCCTCAATTGTGTTTCCATGTGCCTCGGGTTGAAAAGACGAGACAGGCCAAGTTTATTAGCCCACCTGATCGACGTCACATCTCTCGCTCTCCGGACCCTTTTTCCAAGTCTCGTTCGGTCCAGTTCATTTCAGTTCAGCACAATCACGGCCAGCCCCGCCCAATTCTATTGCCTCCACCGCCCGCTTTCGGAGCCTCGCGGCGAACGAACAAGAACCCTTTTTCCTGCTGTTGATTTAGAGAGACGGGTCCGGCTTGGTCATTCCAGTTCCCCCAAAATCCAGCGCCTCTGCGGGTAAAAGTGGCCCATCGAATTCAATGGGTGTCCCATAATCAGTAAGCCAAAAACGGGAGAGACATGGAGGGGGGTGCGTTTCCACAAGCTTCTGCAGTGGTGTCTTTGTCATTGTGCTTCCAATTGCCTATCAAATTGGAAATCGCAGAGCAAACTTTGATCGTGCCTCTGTGTGTGTGTGTGTGTGTGTGTGAGCTTGTGTATATGTCGTCTAAAAAGGTGAGGGATCGTACTTGTGCATATGCAGTGCATGTGTAAACAAACGGCGGGCTGGTCAACGTTGTTCATTGCTACTGTAATAAGCAAGCTTTGGTCTCGCTGTATCTGAGCATGGATGGACAAACTAAACTATGCATTTCATACTGTGTGACAACAGCCTCTTTAACGATGGGACTCAGCAAGGTAAACAACGAAATTTACACACCTCCCCCCTGCCCATGGCCGCGGCCTGAATGTGGTGAGAGCGATGAGCTGGAGGCGAACTGACCAGCCGCTGGCTCCACCAAGGCATGATTCATTCATCAGCCGCCTTGCCTCGCCTCGCCTCGCCGCTCTTTATAAAGCCCCGACCAGATTCGTTTTCCACCGCCAGCTTCTGTTTTGTTTTGATCGGTTCATCTTCTGTCACTGTCGTTGTGTGAATGAATCTTTGGTTTGGTTCTTGCTTTGCACGGATTTCTCGAAACGCCGTCACTGCATCTGATTTCCTATAAGGACCACCTTCCTTGGTTCAACGTCTTACCGCTTCCAACATAAACTCTCACCGACTCAAGAACGTGTTCGGTTCATCTCTCAGAGGTCTACTTTTTCATAAATCCAAACAAAAAAAAACACCATGCCTCCTAAGCGAATTCGTTGCACCGCTGCTTCGTGCCGTGAGCCCGCTCAACGCATCGTCGGCGACTGCACCTTTTGCCAAGGTCATTTCTGCGGCAAGCACCGCCTACTAGAAGACCACAAGTGTACCGGTCTCGAGGACGTAAGTTCGGCATCTCAGACAAACCCATGGTTGCAGACCCGCTAACCCACATGCAGTGCAAGAAGCAGTCTCACGAGCGTAACGCTGCACAACTCGAGTCGGAACGAACCCAGGTTATCCGGGGTGTGTAAATCGACCAACGAGAATCATCACCTTACATATCTATCATGGTTCGGACTGGAGACTGGCGTCACTCCTAAAGTCCACAATGCGCATTCTGACGGCCACGACGTAATGAGATTGGATTCCGAGACAGCATCTGCATTAGATGCATAGCGTTATTCGCCGGTGTATATTTCTATTCGGATAGTTGAGGGTGCGTTGGCGTACAGGATATGATAAGGGGACAATGTCCCCTCCTTTAGCGGGCTCTGAATTGATTCATTTCTCCATCACAATCACAAAGCGAAATGTGTCCATTGAGATTTGGTAATCCTTGGAATATGTCGATCAACGGACGGGTTCAGTCGACTGCTGCTGTACAGGCGGTGACATTACTTGACTATTTGACTCAGAATGGAGTGAAGACCCGTCGTCTTGGCTTGATTACGTGTTGCTTGAGCCTGGCCTCCAATGCGACTTTAGGGAACCACCAGGGCCCTGTCTTGTTTTACCGGCTTATCTCCGATATCGTATCGGGCCCATGACTGATCTCGTGAGCGTTTGTCTAGGCCACGCATACGATAGCGCCATCTGGGCTAGACCACAGAAGTGCGCCGTCAAGAGACTAATAACTTTGTCTTTGTAGAATAGGGTATCAATGGGTATTGAGGCGTCTGAGGGCAGTCTTCTCTGTCAGTTCTCAACGCCAACCTTCATAAGCGCTCATACACGTGGTCAAATCGACTTCTGCCAGCGACTCCAGGCAATTCGATCCTGGGGATTATTATGGGGTGGTTGGTTCCGGGGGCGGGGCCGCGGATGGGGTTAATCGTCTGTCATGAGAACCTGAGAACCCATCATACAACACCCTCTTCTTTGATTACAGTGTTCTGTGAAACCTCCGTTTTGGCCAGTGTATCGCTCTGGGCCTCCGATTCTATTTTTTCGGCTTTGAGCTGGCGTCCTGCCGACACCTTTGCTCGATCGGCAGCTTTGCATAGTCCTTCAAGGCCAAGATCACATTCACCGCACTTGCGACCGACAGGTAGACATACCGACTGTCCCAATCCCACCAGAAGATGGTTGATCTCATGCCACCGATCTTGTGGGAGCCATGACTGAAGTGTTGTTCGTGTCTCCTCTGGGTTCTTCGTTTTGTGCCAACCCCAAAGATTTGTGATACGATGTACGTGTACATCAACACCAATCCCCAGATGTTTACCCCATGCTACAGACAGGCAGAGATAGGCCATCTTGGGGCCGACGCCTGGTAGCGATACGAGGCCCTCGATGGTGTTGGGGATATCGCCATCCCATTTATCGCGGAGAATCTCAGCTGTTTGCTTGATATACCTGAACACCAGTCAGTCCAATCTCGATCAATCCATACCGATCGGGTGACACAAACTTTGTCTTGTTGTTGTGAAAGCCAACCGCCCAGATGAACTCGTTCAGAAGCTTAGGGTCGATTGCCAGTATGTTATTTAGGTTTAGTCCTGGGGGCGCCCCAGGTTCAAACGGTGGCAGCTCAGTTTGCATCTTCTTCATAACCACGGCGTTCACCGTGTCCTTTGTCTGACTCGACAGCATGAGCGCCACCAATGTGTGGAATCTTTGGTCTTTTGGTGATGCGTTTCGATCCGCTAAACGTTCGCATCCCATAGTGTCAACAGCTGCGCCGTAAGCTCGCCCACCTGGTGCCCGCATCGTCCTCACAGTATCATAAACAGCCTCCCAATCTGAGGGAGGTTCCATCTTTGTTTCGCCAGTTGTTGCATCAAAGGCTTTGCGAGCGGGCTTACGAACCCGTCGCGCTTTTGCTGGGGGTGATGGAATATCACTGAGGGCTTCGTCAACCACTTCGGGCTTTACGGCTTGAGCGGATGTCGAAATTTCGTTCTTAGTCACTACGACACGCCTTCGTTTACGAGCAGGACCTCCACTGTCTTCGATATCGGCAAGCGTATGTTTGGACTCTTCTGTTGAGATAAAGGCGAATTTGGCCAGCGCAGACCTTGTCAATCGTCTCGGTGGTGAAATAGGCTCAGCCGTACGATCGAATAGTTTCGTAGCATCTCTTGATATCCGTGATGAGCGCATTTTGTTTGTTTCGTCTGTTTTCGTTTGGTAACTGTAGATTGATCAAGTCGCGACTTATCATGGACCCCTTTTCATTTAGTAGGTAGACAAATGAAATCTCACGGGTTGTAAAAGTTGTCCCCACCTCCAGTGTTAGTGGAGATACCCCATATTCTAGGTAGGTAGTCTAGGGTGGTGCTTTCCAAAAACACGCCTGGAACGCAAATAATATCTGAAGGAAATCTCTTTACTTGCATCTTACGGAGGCCCATATAGTACTCGAGGCTTTGGGTCTCAAGAACACATCGCGGCAGATTATCTGCAAGAGCCTCGATTTTCCGAAAGCAGATCCCTAGGTAGCTGCTATGTAAGTATAGTACCTAGCTTGGAGCTTCGTGAGATGTCTGGCAAGTTGAATAAAACTTCTGATAACACAGGGTACTAAAATTAACTCGTCTAAATATCTACTAAAATACACTAGACTTACCCAAGTCTTTTCATCACTTCGGATAAAGTTCCTAAGTTTTCTTGCATCCCCTTGCCAGACTACCCACCCCTCTAATATTAAGCAGTTTACCCTGGATACTTAATACTTTAATAATCATGTTTGGCAATTTACTGGGTACTTACTTATACTGTCGGCTGTTGATTGCACAGCCTTTGCCCCTATTGATATAGGTTACCTTTGTATAATGATTGATAATTCCTGTCTATAACCTCACAATTACGAGGTCCTAGGAAAATCCTACAGGACTTTGACAATGATTTATAAAATATCATGAATAAGTCAAGGATAACTTAGTCGAATTTGGTATCACTTAGCAGGCTTTTTGACTAGTGGTTGTTGTTTTTTGCCATGATGGAAGGTTTTTGAAGGTTTCAAGGCTTCGACAGTAGAGGCCATAAGAATCGTTCTTCGTACGCCGCTTGCTAACGAATATCAGTGGAGTGACAGGTACGCATCATACATATAACACTGTATAAATCGCACAGGGCATTATTTGTCTATCAAGGTCCTCAAATTCGTCACATAATAAGAGTAACTCCCGGTACAGAGAAGCAGGTTGCCATTCAACATAAAATTTTGATATCATTCATTTATACTACATTTTGGGTCATTAAATCTTAGGCTCAAGCTTTTGCATATCGACGACGGCACGGATACAGTCACCCTGCTTCATCGTCTCGAAGGCGTTGTTGATCTCGCCGAGAGTCTTGCGGTGGGTGATGAACTCGTCGACCTTGAGATCACCATTTTTGTAGTCGGCGACAAGGTCGTTCAGCTGAGAGCGGCCCTTGACACCACCGAATGCACATCCTCGCCACACTCGGCCTGTGACAAGTTGGAACGCTGTCGAAAGTTAGTATCTTCGAACCCCAATATGCTAGTAGTAGTGAACTTACGTCGAGTGGAAATCTCCTGACCAGCGGCAGCAACACCGATGATAATGCTCTCACCCCAACCCTTGTGACAAGCCTCGAGGGCAGCACGCATGACACCAACGTTGCCAGTGCAGTCGAAGGTGTAGTCACAACCTCCATCAGTCATCTCAATGAGCTTGTCTTGGATGGATTGGTCACCGAGCTCGGTGGGGTTCACGAAGTGAGTAGCACCGAATTTCTCACCCCAGGCCTTCTTGGAGGGGTTGACATCAACAACAATGATCTTGCCAGCCTTACGGGCGGCGGCACCCTGGACGACGGAAAGACCGACACATCCGGCACCGAAGACGGCCACGTTGTTGCCCTCCTGAACGTTGGCTGTAATGGTAGCAGCACCATATCCAGTGGTGATACCGCAACCAAGCAGGCAGGTTCGGTCCATAGGAGCATCATGCTCAATGGCGACTACGGAGATGTCGGCAACGACGGTGTACTGAGAGAAGGTGGAGGTGCCCATGAAGTGAAGCAGATCCTTGCCCTTGCACTTGAATCGAGAGGTACCATCGGGCATCACACCCTTACCCTGAGTGGCTCGGATCTTGCCGCAGAGGTTGGTCTTTCCGGACTTGCAGAACTTGCACTCCTTGCATTCGGGGGTACTGTTCGAGAATACCTTAGCTTTTGCGAGATTGATGAAGGGATGGTAAATGCATACTAAAGGGCAACGACGTGGTCACCAGGCTTGACGTTGGTGACGCCCTCACCAACGGACTCAACGATACCAGCACCCTCGTGTCCGAGGACAACGGGGAAAGCACCCTCAGGGTCCTTACCGGAGAGAGTGTAGGCATCTAAAATCACGTTAACACACCAATCCTGAGCTGATTCACACGACTGAAGAGCTACGAGAGCTCGATGACGTGGGTAGATCATACCTGTGTGACAAACACCAGTATAGTAGACCTGGATACGGACCTCGTTGGCCTTGGGAGGAGCAACTTCAATGTCCTCAATGGAGAGAGGCTTACCGGCCTCCCAGGCGACGGCGGCCTTACAGGTAATGGTCTAGTCATAGCATCAGCAATGCGTCTTCATGATGCTTCTCGTTCAGGGCGGGGCACTGGGTATGATGAGGGGTAGTAAAGCTTGTGAAAGTCACATACCTTGCCAACGGTAGACATGTTTCTTTGTTATGAGGATGAATTGACTGTCGATGAAGAAAGAAAGAAGTGTATGACAAGACAGACAAGACAGACAAACAGTTTGAGGGGTAGATGAATCTTCTAGGGGAATCTGTTTATGTACGTAGAAACAGTAGGAAAACCGTCCGCACACTCAGATCCCGATCACCGAGCAACTCCGGTGGGCAACAACGCACCCCGCAATTGGAGCTCCAATCCACATTCACATCCACACTGAGATAGGAAAAGAAACGCGGCTTCGGGCATGAGATCAATGCTAATTGGGCGTATGACGCCCAATTTCACTCTCTTTACGTGAGAACATTGTGTGGGGACGTTGGAAGAGTATGCCAAGGTACTGCGCGATTGGTGTAAAGTGCTGAGATGGCATTGGCAGAGATAGCCAGACTGCCCCAAAGACGGAATACTCTTTCGGCAGATGAGACCGATCTGGCCGACGGTTAGGGAGAGAAGCCGCACCAGTGAGTCAGGGCGAGCTCTTTGTGGCTTCACGGGGTCGGAAGACCTTCCGTTCGACTCCGTGCCCACTTGACGTGATCACTTAAATCCTCTTTGGCAAAAGGTTAAAGCGGTCTTGGTTCCGAGCGTTCGGGAAGAGGAAGATAAGAGATACAGAATTTGGAAAGAAGCAATTCAGACCCTTCCCAAACTTCAATCAAACAAGCTGGCCTCACCTTCAGTGAAGTTCTCTCTTTCCATTCCGCTTTGGTTATCACTCATTATACCAAGGAAACACACAGTTTTTAAAATGTGATCGAGTATTAGCATTTGCCTCAATTTTGGCTTAATGATATCTTTCTTGATTTGCAAGAACTCAAGTATTGCAGCCTTTGTGGGCACAGAATTCGACTAATGTGAGGTCTTACAAGTCCTACAGACATGCAACAAAGGAGCAGAAAATTCAACCTTCAATTGGAAACAAACATAACTGACCAGCTTTCACATTTTGCTGCGAGGATAACTATTGGCTTGGTTGAGTTATTAGAGAAAGCCGATACTGTGTGCAAGGGTCGCTTCGGATAAACAACGGCTAGTGTTACCCATCGCGATAGCTCCAAAAAATATCCCAAGCGCGTTCAGCTCAAGCAAACAGGAGCTTGCAACTCAACTTCGCTTTAACAATTTATATCCATTCAACCAATAAATACGATCATCGCATGCGAAAACAGCACAAGCCAGTGTGAAGGAGCGAAGAATCCAGCTTGAATCACGCGCCGATACGGCAAGCCAAATCCGAAGGCAGTTCTGTCTAGCATAATGTCATCTCGCTTCATTGTTCCGGACTCTAGTCCTCCAGTAAGCCCAGCGCCATCGACGCCAGACAAGAGCGGCCGCGGCACAGGTTTTTCGTTTCTTGCCGACAATCCTTCAACGACTCCAGCTGGACCACCTCCATCCTCAGCCGCTTCCTTTACGCCCGCTGGTGCTCCGTCTGATTCATACATGGGAAGCTCTTTCATGCGTGGAATGACTGATACAAAGCCTCTGAGCTTTGGTGTATCCAACAACTCATCCTCTGGAAGAAATCTTTTTGGTCGCACAGGCGCCTCGGGCAACCCGCTGGGTCGATCCATTAGAGGACGACAGCCTTCAGGATTGAGCCGCCAGTTTAGCGCGGCGGACGAGGAAGAGGAGGATCAAGATGCTGAAGGAGATGTGGAGCTCCCACCCCCTCGAGGTAATCTTTTTCGCATGTCTGCCGCTCCAGATGAACGCCTCGAGGATGACGAAGTTGACGCCGAGATCGAACGCTATATCGACCAAGACATTGCCGGTGAAGAAGACGAGAGAGAAAGCTATGGGGAAGACGACCATGCCTTCGAGCGCGAAGAGTCCGAAGAACCCGATATGTTCTTGAACATGAGACACGACGATCGACCCTATGGCCAGCCTATGATCGGTGATGAATCCGACCTCATGATGCTCAATACACCAGCCGCGACAAAACGAGTGCGCCAAGAAGCGGAAAGCATTTTCAGACAAACATCCGCCCATCTTGGCATGTCAGGGCGCCAGGAGGGTTTCCATTTTGCATCGATCGCCAAAAATCTTTACAGTCAGCACGAACATGCATCAGTTGTCGAACCCGCAGACATGATCCTCGAAACCGAAGAGCTCGTATGTAGGCTATACGAAGAGGGGGTTGGACCTGAGGAAGACGTTGAGAAGATGGACAATTCTTTGTCTAACATCACATTCCGCCTTACTGAACTATGGAACAAGACCGTGCATGGACTGCCACAACCAGAAGGAGAAGATTTTGCAACCATAGGTCCTGGTTTCAACAGTGACCCATTCGAGAAGGCCGCCTATGTCGCACAGCTCATACTTCGAATGCACCACACTCGCTTCGACACTAATACCGACGAGGAGAAGACACCACCGCTACCCGAAATCCTGTTCGACTGGATGCATAACAATCATAACCTGTACCCTGATCAGGTGCGTGAGGTCAGCCGCCATGTACCAAGCCCTGCATGCCATCCTCTATTCTGGCAGACTGTACGATGCTCCTTGCTACGAGGAGATGTTGGCAGCGCATCTCATCTACTGAAAGAAGCTGGTTGGCAGAATGTTCGCCGAGGACCTAGAAGTGATTATGCGTACACGGGCAAAGCTCTCGAGAACGTCAGACGTTTTGCCGCTGCCACTAGCGAAGTCCTGGGCCAGTGCCCAGGTACAAGATCAGAATGGGATATCTGGAATAGCAACTGGACTCTTTTCCGAATTCAGGCCCGCGGATCTCTGAACCGAATGACCCTGTTCGCCGAAGGAAGGGAACAGGATGTTCAGGATTTGCTGGACGACGAGTTTGCCCCCCAACAACAATCACTATCCACAATGGCTCGGAAGGCCTCAAGTCAAATCCCTTGGGATATCTACGAAAACTTGCAAACCGTGTATGGTATCATTCTTGGTAACCATGAGGCTATCCTGGAAGTCGCCCAGGATTGGTGTGAAGCAACAATAGGCCTTTTTGGGTGGTGGGATGATGGGAACCAACGCCACAAGGCTCTGAGACTTTCACAATCGCAGTTACTGCGGGCATCATCTCGCTTCGCTGGCTCCGAAGACTACTTCGATCGACTGGCAACTTCTTTTCACATGGTTGTGCAGTCAGATCTTAACCCTAATGTTTTGAACCCCGTCGAGGTTGCCGTGGCCTCCGCTTTCGAAGGAAACGTTAACGCCGTGCTGGGATTCCTGAGGATATGGTCATTGCCACTGGCATGTACTGTGGCGGAAGTCGCATCTCTAGGCGAATGGCTCCCCGCTCCCAACGGCCCCAACCTGTTTCCTACCGACAGCCTGGATATGGACGATCTTGCGCTACTAGGCGTGACTCAACCAGGACCGGATGAACTGGATGGTATCAAAGACACAACTCTTGTCCTGTACGCCAGGGAATTGGCAGGTATAGAGCAACTCTCACCAGAGCGCGATGGGTGGGAAATGGCCATACAGGTGTTAGGCCGAATGGATTCGCCTGAGAGATCAGAGGAGACAGTGGGCGAACTCCTTCGAGATCTTCTTGCTACGTTAAATGAGAACTCAGGACGAACCGTGGACAAAATTTGGACAATACTGAATGACCTCGGCATGATTAACTATGCAGAGGAAACAGCAGAGGTTAGTAACTTTGAGTATAATATTGAACGAAACTGACCCGAAACAGACATTCGCAGAGATCCTTTCCAAGGAGTCTCATCGCTATGGCGAGGCTCTCTGGTACTATGCGCTCTCCCACCGCTCAGACAAGGTCCGGGAGGTGCTGAATCTACTAATGTCTTACTCGCTTGTCCAGTCCACAGTCTACCCCTCAGAGAAGGATTTAGATCAGGATCTCAAGGATCTATTACGAAAGCGAACCGAGACCCTTGAGAAACGAGCCAAGCAAGACCTCGAAGCTGCTCAACTGCTTGGCCGAATGCTCAGCGGTTACGCCACACTACGCAAATTTTACGAGCTCCGCGATGCTGAGGACTGGGAGAATATTTCGCCTACAAAGGCTCTCAAATTGAAAAAGCAAGCGGCATCTGCACTAGTTGCTGTTATTTCTAGTTCCGACGACAACATCCGTGGTGGACTTTACGACGAAACGCGGGATGCAGTGGTCAGCGAGGACTTCCTCCTGGCCCTGCTGGGAGAGGCCACTGTCTTTATCAATCAATCACCAGCCGTCGTCACACTCCCCCAGATCGATGTTCTGCTCAAAGCCATCGAGGATTTACAAACAGTTGGTGATCGAGTATATTCGGCGTGCGACGATTTCTTCAATCTTGTATTGGCATCTGCCCAGGGATTGAAGGGCTCTACGCCACAAGATCTAATGGCCAAATCAACAGCCTCTCTAGGAGGAAGCTTCATGATGACCGGAAGCTCCGTGTTGGTGAATCATCTGCACAAGTCGATCTCGGCAGGAACAAAGGTTAACAGAGGATGGGACTGGAGGAAGGGTTGGCTGGCAACAAGCAAGGGCGAAGACGTTCTTCGAAAACTTCGATTAGGATTGGCAAAGGACCTGGCGACGCTTTGGCTGGAAGACGCAGATGGTGTGGTTGCCTACTAGAAGGCACGTATTTGAACAAGAATGATTTTGATGCTTTGATATATGAGTCTGGACTGGCGAATGGAAGGCGCCTTTGGTAATACAAGACATGAGCGAAATGTAATATACGCCCCCATGTTCTCATAATGGAAATTATATCCAAACGACGATTTATAGCCCCGACTTTTTGAACATATACCCATTCTATTCCGAGGTTGTACAGATGATATGGACGGGACCCATCTCCGCCGGTGTTCGGATGGTGGAGGCCCCCGCATCCCCGGACACCAGTCGTAAACGCCAATCGGCTCCTGTCAATTTAAAATTGACCAAAAAAATCCGCCCCGACCTCGCCCCCACCACAAATTTAGGGAACAACATCTGTAACAAGAGGACCAAAAGAGTCATCGTTCATCGTTACCGTGTATAGCCCAACATGGTTTCAATGGAGGTCGCCAGCCGCTCAGGCGGTGCCATGACGGTAAGTTACACCATTCCATATTAATTGGGAACCTTTCTGTAGGAAAGCACAGATACACAAGCTGACTCTTATACGCGGTAATAGCAACTCTTGCGACGTTCCGGTCCTAATGCCATTCGATCAACTACCGTTCTATCTAATAACATAAGACGAAACTTCTCAAGCGCGAAGCCTCTTCCTCCTACTTACGAAAAGCTATACACCAAGTACACCGATGTCCGTCGAGTTCTCGGCAAGCAGCGTCTGACACTCGCCGAGAAGATCCTTTACAGCCATCTCGACAACCCCGAGGACTCCTTGCTGAACAACACCGACAATGGACGAAACATTCGCGGGAAGGCCAATTTGCGCCTCAACCCCGACCGTGTCAACATGCAGGATGCTTCTGCTCAGATGGCTATTCTTCAGTTCATGTCCTGCAACCTCGCCAAGCCTGCAATTCCTGCAAGCATTCATTGTGACCACTTGATTGTTGGCTCCAAGGGTGCTGAGGATGATTTGTCTGCTGGTATTCAGACTAACAAGGAGGTTTTTGATTTCCTTGAGTCTGCAGCGCGCAAGTACGGAATGGACTTTTGGCCTCCTGGTGCTGGTATTATCCACCAGACCGTTCTTGAGAATTATGCTCTTCCTGGGTTGATGATGCTTGGTACCGACTCCCACAGCCCCAATGCTGGTGGTCTTTCTACAATTACCATTGGCGTTGGTGGTGCGGATGCTGTTGAGGCCCTTGTGGGTGCTCCTTGGGAACTAAAGGCCCCCAAGATTTTGGGCGTGCAACTTGTCGGCAAGCTGAGCAACTGGGCTTCTCCCAAAGACGTCATTCTCCGTCTTGCTGGCCACCTCACAGTCCGCGGTGGCACTGGCTCCATCATTGAGTATTTCGGTGAAGGTGTCGAAAGCCTAAGCGCCACCGGCATGGCTACCATCTGCAATATGGGGTAAGTCTGTACTATAAATCGAGGGATGTGGAAAATACTGACTTAATGTAGCGCTGAAGTCGGTGCCACTACCTCGATCTTTCCTTACACCAAGGCTTCGGCAAGATACCTTGACTCCACCCGGCGATCTCAGGCGAACAAAAACATTGAAGCTCTTGAGGCCTTCGCCAGCAACAGCTCCGACCCTGATGCTCGATGGCAATTCAAGGCTGACGAGGGCGCTGAATATGACGAACTCATCACCATCGATCTTTCGACCCTCGAACCTCACATTAATGGCCCTTTTACACCAGATCTAGCCACACCACTCTCCAAGTTCAAGGAAGTTGTGAAGGAACAGGACTGGCCCCAGGTTCTTTCCGCTGGTCTCATTGGTAGCTGCACCAACAGTTCCTACGAGGATATGACCCGAGTCGAGAGCTTGCTTAAGGATGCCAAGAAGGCTGGGCTTAAGCCTGCTGCCGACTTCTACATCACTCCCGGGAGTGAGCAGATTCGCGCCACGCTTGAGCGCGATGGTACCCTCGAGACATTCCAGGAGGCCGGCGGAATTGTTCTCTCAAATGCCTGTGGTCCCTGTATTGGTCAGTGGAAGCGACAAGATGGCGTTGAGAAGGGCACAAGCAATGCTATCCTGACCTCGTATAACCGAAACTTCCGTGGTCGAAATGATGGCAATCCTGATACCATGAACTTTCTGGCCTCTCCCGAGATCGTTACCGCCATGGCCTTTGCCGGATCCACTACCTTCAACCCTGTTACCGATAGCATTAAGACACCTGATGGCAAGGACTTCATGTTCTCTCCTCCTCATGGTCTCGAAGGTCCCCAGACTCCTTTTGAGTCTGGCAACGCCGAGCTTGGTGTATTATCCCAGGCCCCTGACCCTAACACCAAGATCGCCATCTCTCCCACTTCTGAGCGTTTGGCCTTCCTTGAGCCCTTTGCTCCTTTCCCCTCGTCCGATCTCTCAGGCCTTCGCGTTCTTGTCAAGGTCACAGGCAAATGCACCACCGATACCATCTCCGCAGCCGGCCCCTGGCTCAAGTACAAGGGTCATCTGCCTAATATCAGCACCAACACCCTCAACACTGCCATCAACAAGGAGACCGGTGAGGTCAACGCTGCCTACGACCTCGACGGCTCCAAGCACACTATCCCTGAGCTTGGTCAACTCTGGAAGGAACGTGGTCAAGAGTGGCTTGTCGTTGCTGAGCACAACTATGGTGAGGGCTCAGCTCGTGAACACGCTGCTCTGCAGCCTCGCTACCTTGGTGCCCGCGTTGTCCTGACAAAATCGTTCGCTCGTATTCACGAGACCAACCTCAAGAAGCAGGGCGTTGTACCTCTGACTTTTGAGAACGAGGCTGACTATGATAAAATCGCCGCTGGCGACGAGGTTGCCACTGTCGGTCTGTACGAGATGCTCCAGAATGGTGGCAAGGGCGATGTTCAACTTCGGGTCACTAAAGCCTCTGGTGAGGAGATCCTCATTCCCACTAAACACGCCGTTACCAAGGACCAGGCTGGTTTCATTCTTGCTGGCAGTGCTCTCAACCTACTGTCTAAGGGCATATAAGACGAGCCGCCCTCTTTTTGAGCATTAGTGGATATATCTTTCGGGCCACAGGATGGATTCCTCTCACGATGCCTAAAAATGCCCAAGTTGTGTGTTGAAATGGAGAAAAAGGGCGTTTTTGGTTGGGTAAAAATGCCGAGTGATAGATTGTTTATACCAGCAATACCAATTGTTTTTGTTCTCTAGCCACTCCCATGATTTACAAATGAACCTACATGCATATATGCGTCTATTGTTTCATCAATTGGTAGGATACCTGTGTTGCTTCTTAGAGAAGTGGAAACTTCCCAACTGTGTAACTCCGAATTCGAATTCCTTGACTCCCTGTGGCATATCTACATTTAGATTGTCGGAATCCTTTGCCCCTAAGTGACAAGAATGAAGATGGCCGTTTGCCTAAGATGCGCCTAGTCAAAACCCAATAAGACAGTCTCCTTGACTCCTTTGCAATGCCCCGTCATCATATATCGTGTGGAATCATCAAGCGTTCAAGCTCTGAAAGTAACTCTCTGTCTCTTTCGTCTTGTTGTTGACATGTCGCTGGCGTGCAGTCGCTTTATCCTCGCATTCTCTAAACCAAGCGCAGGCTTTCAACCAAGCGGGATTACTCCGCACATATTCAGGCAGTTCCTCCTCGGGCAGGTCACCAAAGTCAAGAATACGCTTGACACCCCGCGGCTTTGGTGGCCTGTAAGGGGGAGTAGTGCCATCTTGCTGGGCTTGTTTAATTTCCTCCTGCTGCTTCATCTCTAGAGCCTGTAACCAGCGTTGTCTCTCCACGACCTTGCCAAACCATTCTTTGCGTTTTGGACGCCGTCTAATTTCGTCGCATTTCTTTCTATACCAAGAACGGGATCGCTTGTGCATGTGATGGATTGCTGGATTCACTGGAAGATAGAGTGGCTCTTGGTCGCCGAAAACTGGGTTGTACTTGACAATACGTGAAGATACAGTAACATGCGGGGGTGGTTGCAGACTTGACTGTCGATAAATGAGCGAATCGAATGCCTCGGAATCGAACTCGACCAAAAGCCTCTTTTTGCGAGCTTCTGCCTTGGCACGGAAGGAGAGCGGGTCGGGTTTGGCCGGTTTTGCTTCCTCTTCAATGTCACTAACATCGGCCATATTCACGTCATCATCGATTTCGGCGCTTACTTCAGGCAGGGAACCTTGAAAATGCTGGTTCCTGACTGTGAGGCCTTTACTTGTCAGGGGAGCCGAGCGCTTAGTGGGAGTTGATAAGAGCTTTGCTTTCGAACTCGTTCGTGTTTCTGGATAATGATGCTCCGAATGTTTCTGTGTATTGTCCTTCTTTGGCTTGGATGTCCGAGGAGAAGACTTAAATTTGACACCATCTTCAGAGGTAAACTGCAAATGATTTACAGGAGCAGTGGAAGGAACGCGCGATTGAGAGCCAAGTCCTAGGGAAGGCTCGGTCTTCTTAAACCCTTCGTTTGAAGGAGCCCCCTCAGAAGCCGCTTGTGTCATCCCAGTCAAGTGTTGGTCGTCAGTTGTATGAACAGATTGCCCATTCTGATGCGTATCCATCTTGATATCCTCTGTAGGAAGCGTTCCCGATCCAATATTTGAACAAGGACTCGGTTTTTTGGTGGCAAGATCGAGGCCAAGAGGCTGGTTTATCACCTCCTCCGTCTCGGCTTGCAACTCCATTTCCAACCGCGTCTTCGGGTTCGACACAGTATGTGAATTTGCCTGGCTAGCAGAAGAGCCCTTGTCAGCTTTCGCTACATCTTGGGTTGCCTTAATCTGCGAGGAGTTGGGTGTTGATCCAAGGTGGCCGGTTCCGTTCCTCTCTAGCCGGAGATGGAGGCTTCTGTCATTTGCATCAATGGAAGTGTCTCGTACCAAAGACGAAGGAGGGGTCTCTTGCTCATTTGCTTTCGGAGACTGTGTCACGGGAGCGCTGGTATCCAGACTAGAGGCATCTTGAGATGGTGGATCTTGCCTAGAAATGTACCGCGAAGGTGTAAACACGAATTTGCCTCGACCTCTTTTGGCAACAAAATTCCGGTTAGAAGGTCGGAAGCCCTTGGCCATATTCGTAGCAGAGTGATCTCTGTTGGCCGCAGTGGGCTCTAATGCTGAGTGCTCATCACAGTAATGCCTGGAACTAAGCAAAATGATCTTTTCACAAGTGAGAACGGCACAAGTGCCGCCGACATGTGTGGAGGCAGTCATTCAGAGCCTCGTTGATGGGGCCGAAACGCAGAACTGATCCACCACGCGCAGGCTTTTACGACTGGATTGAGTCATGAGGCGCGTGGATGAAGGATTACCTAGAAAGCATGTTAGCAATATGCGTGTAAGGTAGCAACGGAATGCTAAACAAGTATTGGATAGGAAGTCGAATCAGATCTTTTCAGTTTTGAATGGCCGTCAAGCTAGGCACCTCATCGGTTGGCACATAATCTCTTCTGACACGTGTGTAGGTTTAATAAATCTGCTGTTTGTCGCGGCCTTTGGTCAAGATCCGTGGCGTAGACGAGGAAGAAGACTCCATTGTGCGACATTAGAAACTCGATTGCAACCGGCCCCAGCGCTCTACAAACAAGCTCGGAATGTAGGAGAGCAGTTACAACTGCAACTGAGGCGCGGTATGAAACGACAGGGTTGATTCAGACAACAATGTCATGAACAGAGTCCGAAGAGAAGATGGCGCAACCAGAAGGGTTCCGTTCAGTCAGACCTTTTACCATAGGCATCATTTGACGAGCATAAAGAATAAGGCAAAGAAATCAAAATCAGAATACCGTACCGAGGTATGAGACCACCCAGAGAAAAGTTCTGCTCCCCTATTCGTATGTTGTCCTTGTTGGGCTAATCGAAAATACTGTGTAGTCGATAATTTGTATTAGGTGGAGGCGAAAGGACAGTGTTATACTGCAATAGAAAGAAGCAAAGGGAGCTAGGTCGCGTCCGAGACAGGTCCCCACAGCTGCCCTGTGTTGAAAGGTAGGAATATGTGCGTTCTGTTGATCTTATGTATGGGTTGACGAGCCAGCCGACATCAGGTAAAGGATATAGGGAATAGGAATATGATTAGGGAAAGAATGAAAGAGATCCCCAGCCGCCAGAGGCAGAGAGGCGTATGACTGTGGTCGTTGGTTTCGCGCCTTTCATTGCGGGCTGGTCCTGTTGCTACTGGCTCGCTATTGGCCCAAACATTGATGATGATGAAGGATGGGGGTGCAGAGGCGCCGGGAAGACCTCCTTGGTGGGGAGGTTCCCGAGGTGAGTTCCCCAGCTGGAAGACTAATTCTTCCGCCCCGGCTGCCATGCCTACCAGTGGAGCCTCTTAAGTCAACTTACATAGGTACATGAGAGTGTCTAAAGGGAATTCTGCCTGTTGACTCAAGAGATAGACGATTAATAAATTGGCCCATGCTTATATTTATAGAAGCTGAGTAAAGGCTAGGATTTATTCAAAGCTACCACTCTGCAGTTGATGAGCATAAATGCAATATAAAGATAAAAGATCCCCCAAGCCCAGACCAAATCTACCAGCCACATTCTTTGTGATGCAAATAAGACGCCTCAAAACATCATTCTACCTAAGCAAAGTATTTCTTTATCTGAACAGATGTTCCTTCAAATTTCTGATGAACCACTCACTTTCGGTCTAGATACAGAGAAATGTTCCGCCCAAATATGTACCTGATCTGTATTCATATCTAAGTCTTTTTGAGTCTGTATTACCTGAGCTAATTCCCTCTACTGTCCAGTTAGTGGCGACGTAGTAAAGCATACTTTGGTGATAGATCTCACTGAGTTATCTATCTACCTATACATCATGACCTATCCAAACTCCAAACTTTAGCATGTTGCTGGTGCTCCGTAAGTTCTGGGCTCTTACATGGTTAAATGGATTAGGTAACCATTGGACACCCCTCCATCCCCTGTTAAATTTATCAGGCACTAGCGCGGGGGTCTTGAGCTCCCTGACGTACAGCGCCAATAACCACGTTGCGACTCTGGAACCAATATATTATTCGTCTACAAACAGCAATATTTTCAGCCTGTACATATGCCGATTCTCAACAAGTAAGGAGTTAACTTTTCAAGTCCTGGAAGAAGTTCTAGACTTTGCGACATTGGAATGAACTTTCTCAAATCTGCAGTGGCTTCGGCCATTGCACAAGGCCCTCCCTTTCCATACAACTTTGGCGACAAGGTTGATATCGATGAGTCTATCTGGACGCTGTACAATGGTACCAAGAGGGTAAGCTCAACATCACAGAGCGCACAATGTGGACTTGCTGACAATCTTTGAATAGGAAGATGGTTCAAACTGCAGCATCTTTTCCTTCGATATCACCACCAACCGATCCCAACTCCCCCTAGCCAAGAATGCCCTAAAGAAGCTTCGAACACTACGGCACCCAGGCGTAATCAAACTTCTAGATGCGGTCGAGGTATATGGAAGACTTCCGGTCGGTTTAAGAGCATTCCACTGATAAAATTTGACAGACAGAGACGTATATCTACATTGCGACCGAACGAGTAGTACCCCTACGATGGCACGTTCGAAGAAAGAGTCTCAGCCCTGAGACGATAAAATGGGGTTTACATAGCGTTGCGGTACGGCTTGCTATGCTAGTATTTTAATCGATATTAACAATGTTGCAGCGCACCATAAAATTCATCAACGAAGACGCTTCCTCGATCCACGGTAGCATCAAAGTTGGATCGATATATACTTCAGAGAGTGGCGAGTGGAAGCTCGGTGGCTTCGATGTTCTTAGCAGCCTCAAGGACGACGAGTCAATAATATATGCAAGAGGTCCCCAGATAGGTACCCGTATACTCAGGCTAACATATGCATAGACATACGGTAGTTTGGTACCTGATGCGGGTCGATACTCTCCTCCAGAGTTGGCACGAGGCGGATGGGATGTTATCAAGAAGAATCCCCATACAGCAGTAGACGCATTTAATCTTGGAACATTGATCTTTGAAGTTTTCAACGGCGATTACAACGGAGCTGATCAGGCTGGCCAAACGAAGAGCATCCCCCCTTCAATGCAGTCCAGTTATAAGCGTCTGTGTAACGCTAACCCCAAGGCTCGAATCAGTGTGGGAGCATTCCTTGATCAAGGCAACCGAAATGGCTCTTTCTTTGACAGTTCTCTCATCAAGCTGACCGAGGGCATCGATAACCTGGACATCAAAACGCCAGATGAACGAGAAGAGTTCCTTACGTCCGTCTTCAACTCCCTTCCACACATCCAAATTGCTAACAATTTGAGCAGTGGACTAGATGAACTGAGCGATGACTTCCCAGAAGAGTTCTTCAAGCTAAAGGTTATGCCGGAGCTGATGAAGTCCGCTGAATTCGGTGGGGGTGGCCCTAGGGCTGTATCCGTGGTTCTCAAAATCGCATCTAAACTTCCCAAGGACGACTTCGATTCAAAGATTACACCCTTCATCATTCGCCTGTTTGGAAATCCCGATCGAGCTATTCGAGTGTGCTTATTAGATAGCCTTCCTTTGATGATTGATCAGCTATCACAGAAGATCGTGAACGACAAGATCTTTCCACAATTGGTACAGTCTCTATTACTCTACTCTAATGCAAGACTAACATATACAGATCACTGGCTTCACTGACGTTACACCGGTAGTACGAGAACAAACGCTAAAGTCTGTTTTGGTCATCATCACTAAGCTCTCGGACCGCACAATCAATGGTGACCTCCTCAAACAACTTGCAAGAACCGCAAATGACGAACAACCGGGCATTCGAACAAACACAACTATCTGCTTGGGAAAGATTGCAAAGCACTTGGGCACTTCGTCACGCTCAAAGGTTCTTATTGCCGCCTTCACAAGGTCACTCAGAGATCCATTTGTTCATGCCCGAAATGCTTCCTTGATGGCTTTGGGCGCCACTGCGGAGTACTTCACTGATGAGGATAGCGCATGCAGGATTCTGCCCGTTATCTCTCCTGTCTTGATTGATAAGGAGAAGATTGTTCGCGATTCTGCTACTCGTACTATGGATATCTATCTCCAAAAGATCAAGAAGGCGGCTTCTGCCATGCCTGAAAGCGTCCTGCCTCCTCCTCAAACTACTGATGGCTCAGCTCCACGGATGAGCACCCCACAGCCAAACGAGAACACCGCAGGCGGCTGGGCAGGCTGGGCAATCTCTTCCTTTACAAACAAGATCTCTGCGGCTGCAGGCGAAATTCACGCGGAGTCAGACTCCCTTGCTGCTTCACCTGGGCCCGCGCCCTCACCCAACTCGGAGCCAAAGAAGCCGGCAACGAGCACCGCCTCATCACTTCACCGCCAAGCTGTTAAATCCCCCCCAGCAACTCTCTCACGAAACTCTTCACATACCGCAAGTGTATTAGCCGACTCATTCTTACCTGCCGACGATGGTGATGATGCTGGAGACTCGTGGGGAGATATGAACGATGACTTCGACAGTTTCGACTCACCCGGCCAATCCTCAAAACAGCCTGCGACAACGACTGTATCTGCTGCCACTTTTGATGATGGTGAGCCTGACTTTGCTGGATGGTTGGCTGCTCAATCACAGAAAAAGCCCTCCAAGGCCTTGCCAAAGGGTTTATCAAAATCAAGTACGGCTAAGAAGCCTGCGGCTAAATCGGCTGCGAAATCAATTGCTGCGAAGAAAATTGATATGAAGCCGAAGGAGACAGATGAGGATGATGGTTGGGGCGATGGCTGGTAACATTTGAATCGAAAGGTAAAAGGTTTTAAGGAGTCGGCACCTTTCATGAAGTATCATTTTGCCATAACCACCTTCATAATGGGGAACATCAGGATACCATTCTTGAGCATATACTAGCATGTCTGTTGTTTAAAGCTATCCATAATATATTAGTTGGACACCTATAGACACCATAATCTGGTAATGCTCACGACACTATCTATAATTCTTAAAATTGAAGAATACATTCAATCCCTGCCTATTTTAACAGTGAAGGTCAATCGATATCCACAGTTCATACTGGCTCCTTACCGAGCACTCACCGAGGTGAGCACCAAACTCCACTAAAATCGTTCACCTTGATTTTATTTTTCCCCACCACACCCAGCAGTGTCCAACTCTCTTTCTCCAACCTTCCCGCGCGACCACCAGGTTCCGTCTCAACATCTCTCGAAATGGCTCAAGGCACAGTTAAGAAGCTCGGAAGAGCAACCCCGGCCAAGATCACACACTCCAAGCGCCAAGCATCTAAAGTGCATAAACCCAAAAAGACAAAAGCGAACGTCGACAAGGTGCACAAGAAATTCACAAGCGGCATGACGGCGCGCACAGAAGCGCTCCTCGGTGAGCGCGCAGGACATCTTGAATTGCTCGGACAGGGAAAGAAGAAGACGGATAAAAAGACGACTCAAAAGGGCGGCTCGAAGAAGTTTGGTTAAGGATTATATGATGTTACCGAAGGCGGACGATGATTGGACTTTTTTCATGTCTAAACAAGCGACTGGGTTTCCCTCACAACTGCGCATCAACGACAGCCTCTACCGACAGGTACGATCTAACACGCGATTTACCTACTTAAAGGCCTTCTCCGATGGGGTACCTCCCAAGACTTTTCGAGCCTTTAGCAATTCGGAATCCTGAAATTCCTACCCGGCCCAACTGCTCTTTGTTTTTGGAGGGTTGAATTACGGAACCAGTCACCGTCACTTCTTTGCTGCTGCTACAAGGACATGCCTAGGGGAAAGGAGATATACCGAAGTCACCTTCTACCCTTCCACGAAGAGTGGTCGAGTGGTATCTACCTATGAACCTAAAAACCGCTCCTAAAAACCGCTCCTAAAAACCTTCCTCCCTCGGCCACTCTTCGCTTTTGCTTGCGGGTTCGAATCCTGCTGCCTTTCTCTGTTTCTGTTTTAGACTCGAGCCAGCAGCAATGTTGTTTACCAAATACATTCACTCCTCGGCGAAGCGTAGCCGAGTAGTACATTCTCCTGTTTTCGAACAGCCCAAACTCATTAATCACTCTCTTTAAACATGTTAGTGGCCATGTGTATCTTGTAGGCCATGCATATTACAATATTTTGTCTACCTTGGCGGTTGTGGGATCACCAGTCCGAATGGTACAGTCAACTTATGGCTGTCTATTCATTTCAAAAACCAGCCTCAATTGGTCAAGCCCCTGTAATCCACAAACGACCTTTCTGCCTAGACCTCAGCAGTTGTTAATATCGAACACCTTTCCCTCAGCGACGTGGTTCAAGATAGAAGTCACCACATTGAAATCTCTGGCCACATCCACCATCCAGTTGGACACAGCAATTCGCACAGCCTTTTCTCCCTTCCAGCTAGTGCCGCTCACATACATCTGCCGAGTCTCATTGATCTTCTGAACCAGCTCATTATTCAAACTGGAATTCTTAGCACGGAAAAGAACAATCATGAAGATCTCATTCAAGTTGGCACCATCGTCGGGGAGGAGCTCATAGTGCTTCGAGTCCCTCAAGAAGGCAGCGACTTGGCGGGATAAAGCAGTCATATTGGCCAGCAAATTTGCCATACCTGGTCGACCTTCACTGAGGAGAACAGCATATGCGGGAAGGGCACGGAACCGCCGTGAGTTCTCAAGGCCAATATTCAGGGGCGAGGGAATGGTGGGCGCCCCTCCCGTGGAGAGGTATGCAGCATTGGGGTTGGTGAAGACGGATTGAAGGATAGCAGGCGATCGCGTGAGGAACATGCCGCAGTCATAGGGCTATATCAAGTTAGCGATTCAATACCAGTAAAAGCCAAGCCGCAAGGATATGGAACACTCACGATATTGAGAAGCTTGTGCCCGTCAACAGTGATACTGTCTGCCAACTCGATGCCTTCAACACGATTGCGAAGAATTTTATAATCGTCCTCTTCGGGAAGAGCGCGAGCAAAGATACCGAAGGCTGAAATGTTAGCATGAACTGCATCCTGCAAAAGGGTTGGATCTTACCTCCATCGACATGAATCCAAGCTCCATACTTGTCCGCCAACTCCCTTACTTTACGCATCTCTTCAACCCCTGTTAAAGCATATCGCCCGGTGTTAACCTCGCCAGCGCTTAATGCAATAACACTTGCGGTATCTTTCTTCTGAAGTTCTCTTTCCAAAGCCTCAAGGTCCAATCTCCATGGCTCACTGTCGCTGAGTCTCAGCTCCTTCACAGCTCCTCGTCCAAAGCCGACAATACTCGCTGCCTTAGACAAGGAGCTATGGCCAGCACTTGTGAGGATCTGGAGCTCCCTGACACCAGCAGAAAGACAGGCCGCAAGCAAGCCGACCTCACCGATACTCTGCCCGCGCTGCTCCAAGATGGCTTCGCGTCCACATGCAAGTCCAAGAACGTTACTGCCCGTAGCCCCAGTTGTAAAGGTGCGACCTTTCCAATCTCCAAGTCTCAGTAGCGAAACGAGCATTTCCAACGCTGCATCCTCCAATGTAGTTGCAATTGTCTGCGCTGGCAGATGGACCTGGACATTCTGATCCAGGCGGGAGACTACATTGTCTGCCCACTCAGCAATAGGGAGAGTGCCACCGGTGACAAACCCATAGTAACGGGACGAACTTCCCTGGCCGTTACACGCGGGAACAATGTCCTGTATGATGTGTCGTACAACATCTTCCTGTAAGACACCTCGGAGGTAGTCCTCCGAATCAGGCTGAGGGAGCTTGACTTCAGCGGTCTGAATGGCAGATAACTCGGGGAGAGTAGGTGCCGGAGCGGAGCCGGGCTCAGGGCCGTGACGGCGGGATAAACGGGTCCGTTGGACGTCGAGATTGAATAAGTCGCTCATTCTTGCCAAGAAGGTAGTTCAAACTGATGATAATGTTATAAGTGCCTCTTGAGAAATGGTTTAATTTCAGGTTTAGAGAACATGAGTCACTAAATTTACCGCTATCTCAACACCGTTCATGTAAGCCTCCCCACTTGTCTTCGCCGCTTAAGCCGCAGCTTGCGGGCACGATCCTTCGACGATAGACGATGATTGTCATAGTGTTGACTCCTGTAGTTATCTCGGCCAACTTATCCGATGCTCCTTTCGGAAGGTGAATTAGTCCTATACAAATGTTTCCGGATTCAGAGACATTTGTATAATAGCACGCAATGGATTCAGGTTCTCGGTCCAGATGAATATTTCTTTACTCCATGGCCTAATATGTTCTAGTATGTTGAACCATCTACCACTTACTCTAGACTGAAATCTTTGAACTCGATACAAATCCACCTATATAGTGTAGCTTAATCCAACATGTGGTATGCGCCATGCCAAAATCAAATTAAATTAAATCAGAAAAGAGTGCACGCTACCGCCTTTGAATCCAAGAGTTGGGTATCTCTATAGCTTGGCGCTCTCGCCAACAGCGCCAATCTTGAGGTCCTTGCCATACTTTTCCAGGACATGCTCGTTATGGTACTTCCAGAAGGCCTTGGTAGCGTTCTTTCCAGACCAGCGCTTCAGGATCTTAGCACCACCGGGGTGTTCATCGATGAACTCTGCGGGCGTTTGTCAGCTTTGTTCTGCGAGTTTGAATTCGGTCGCCGTACTGGTCACGTCGTAAACGTCATTCTCGACGATGAGCCAGAAACCGTTGGCCTCATCCTTGTGCTTTCCAACCTCAGCGGTAGTATATGTCTCGGACATTTTGGCAGGTACTAGGTATAACAGTCGAGTTACAAGGGAAATGAGAAGTCGACGAAAGAATTGAGCTGTGGGTGAAAGCGTAGATGAATAGATGAATAAATCAAGTTGATGAGCTTGGAAAGAGACAAGGAGTTCTTTCCGGGGCGGCGCCGTCGGCAGGTGGGGGCTTGCCTCGGTTCACGGTCACGAGCAGCCCTTTCACCCATTGTAGAAGCCTGGGGACTGGGGGAGCTGGGGTAGTGCGCTACTAAGCCGGAGGGTCTGCACCTATCACAGGGAGGCAATTGTCAACTTTCACAAGGAAGCACTCGATTTGAAGCCGCAGTTGGTCGGAACCTGGTACCCAATATGACCCTATTGGAGTCCAGGTTTCAAGGAATGAGCTATCTACTGTGACAGATTGTTGATGTATATTTCCAGATTATACGCAGAAACTGAAAATGCTATCTAAACCAAAACCTTTGCAGTACGCCGTCTTCTCTGTACTCTGATGTGATCTTGGCGCTCTATACCCTTTGCTTGTTGGCTCATAAATGCTGGCCAGCTTATTATACGACAACTGTCGTAGACTTTCTTCGGATGGCGTCGCGGAATCGGTCCGCGAACGCTGCTGTTCCACGGCAATCACTCTCCGCTCTCTTCTCAAGAGCCTTTGGCAGCCATTCACTAATCTTTACAATTCGATTCTCGTTCTACGTCTCGTCAGTTTGCCCGAAATTCTCAGCAATATATGCCAGACTTACGGATGGATGAGTGCTCAGCATCTCTGGAGCTTCTTCTCCACTGGCATGCTGAAGCGCGTGCATTCGCTGCCAGAAGCCCAAAGCTGCGCGGGGGTCATAACATGCTTCGGCCATCATCATTAGGCCGATGTAGTCTGCCTCGCTTTCCTGCTTTCGACCCATGGGAAGGTAGAAGAGCAGATCTTGTAGATAATATCCTCCCACGACATTCCAGAGTCCAAAGAGCGCAAGACCAGGTAGAGCTCCAGCGAGGAAGAATAAACTTCCGGCGGTAAGATTTCCTACCCATGCAGCAGAGAGGCGCTCTGCTGCGTGAGAGGCTGTATTATGCGCGATCTCGTGCCCGAGTACTGCTGCGAGGGCATCTTCACTGCGGCAGACGTTGATAATACCACTATGCACAAACACTTTGCCCCCAGGGAGGACAAAGGCGTTTGCTGTTCCTATGGCCAAAGGTCAGCAAAGCGACAGTCGCTGCACCTGATCGCCAAAACATACTATTATCAGCTATCACGAATATCTCCCAATTGAGGTCCGTCATGCCGCTCACGGGGATTAATCTCTTCATTACCCTCCTGACCAAGATAGTTCTTGGATCCCATTCTGATAGAAAATGGCCACCTTGTGCTCTGACCTGCTCAATAACCTGTGCAGCTGCTTTCGAATGCGCACGTGCTACCATAGAGTCAGAGAGGAAGTTGAATCTTCGACGGCCCGTGACCGGCACGGTTTGGGAGTTGTAGAAGTAGAAGCCAATAGCGGCGAGAACGGTCGCTATTACGGTGAGACGCGAATTACGACTACTGCCCGCTTGTGTGAACTTGCGTGCTGCGCGATGTGGGACGAGGGGTCGCGCAGCTTGTAGGCGCTCTTGTAATTCTCGTTCGGAATGTTGTTGGAAGCGGTAATGGCATTGCGAGAAGGTCCTACGAGAGATAGAGGGTATGGCGGTGCGATGAATAAGGAAAATGGTAGGACGGTTTATGCTCAGTGACGAGTTTTGGAGTAAACGAGGGGCAGTCATTGTCGGATTCGGGGGCCGGCGTGATTCGGTCAATTGTCGTGCCGTTATTTTAGTCTTTTATTAAAGGTAGTGACAGATCGAGCAATTGGCACGAAACAAGCGGGCCGCGGAGCTGGCGATTTCGTGCTTGCTTGTGTGCTGCCTTGTCTCGTGATAGTTCTTGGTGGTTAGCACAGGCTAGAAGAAGCTCCATGGTTTGCGTCATGGCCAGTCTGAAGCTTTCCCGCTATCAGGGACCTATCCTAAGCGATAAGCGATACTTACCTACTAAGGTAGGTTTAGGATAAGATTTATAAGTTTAGTGGGTCCTTAGACTGATTTATTTTTGCAGCTTAAGAAGGTCTTGCTCCCAAGGACCGCCCCGGCTAAAAGCCTCGTAGGTCAACAGAGAGCTTGTACCTACTGCACCGACGCTTTTAAGAACGAAAAATGCAATGAAAATATTTGCTTCATTTTCATCATCAGACTTCATGGTTTTTCACAGATTAATAAGAAAATAGAAACCAAAGTACTTCCTTCCATGAGATAGAAAACTGTCTTTATGTTCTTTTTTAGTGACAGCTGTTGCAGCCCGCCCAATTTTCATTCCGTTCTAGGGACCCTTGAGCTCAACATCCACTCATGAATACAAGAGCGTATAGCTCTGTAGTTGTTGCCAATGAATAACGAATCAATCTGACCATCACAGGTACCTAGTACTTAACGACTGACACACCTTTGTTCATTCGCACCAAGTCTTATCCGTATCTAGTGGTCGGTGTGTCTGTTGCTTGGGATTTGCGAATAGTATCACGAACTACACTAACAAATTTGCTTCCCCATCACAAACCCAGCAGCTGACTACCAGCTTCAAGCTTTACTATCACACAGAAACTTTTGTCATATACAATCAACAGCTTGTTGTTGTAGGCATATGACCCGGAAACTACGGGCTTGGCCTGACCACCACGCGATGGAGCATCTTCACCACAGGAAGCTCATTTCAGGGCAACCCTGACATCATCTCAGCAACCTAACCTCAGTACAAACTCCCTGACAAATTTCAAACATCAATTTTCCGCCTCTTTATCCTAATTTGAGCTCGTAATCGTTCCCTAGAGGTCAGACTCTGGCTTACACTATCCTCGTTTGCTAACATGATACTAGCTTCTTTGAGTAGTTTTGAATCCTGCATCACACCAAGAGGGTCTCGTTTTACAGGCACTCTTATCAAGCATCCCGTCACATTGGTGTGGGCGCAACGGCAGCGAACCACACAATCAATGTCTTATAGTCGAGTGCGTAAGCTCTGTCGTTACGCTACCAGTCTCTTGCTCACTCTCTATTCAGGGGGTATAAAAGGAGTTTTCTATCTTTCAACTGCTGCCAACCCAAAAGCAATTTTCATCCTTCATCATATCCTCAAAACGATTGCCTGCCTTATTTGATACCAAACACAAGATGGGCGAATTCGTCAACAGCGAGCCTGACTTGGGCACCATCAAACCTTCATTCACCTCTTCATCTGAACCTGAGAATCCTCGATCAAAGTCCCTCATCCAGGCTCTATCCTTGGAGCCCCATATCGAGGGTGGCTACTTCCGCCAAACCGATACAAATCCTACTACCATTCCTTCACCGTATTCATCCGAAGCTCTCTCCCACGAAACTCTAGCTCTTTCGGGTCCTGCTCGTGAAGGTTATAGGGCGGACACACGACGTCTCTCTACCACCATTTACTACCTACTAACCCCACGCCATGGTCAGGGGAACTTCCATCGCAACCGCAGCCGTGTTATTCATACCTTGCATCGCGGACGGGGACGCTATGTACTCATCCACCCTGATGGGCACATCGAGTCCTTTATTGTCGGGAATGCGGTTGAACGAGGCGAGCGTATACAATGGATCGTCGAAGGTGACGTCTGGAAGGCAAGTTACTTGCTCCCCAACGAGCTAGATACCGGCCATGAGTCAAATAGGGAGGAAACTGAGGGCCTGCTGATCTCAGAGACGGTTGTCCCTGGCTTTGAATACCATGACCATGCATTCCTCACTCAACAAGGAATTCGTGAACTACTCAACGAAGAGCAAGCCCGCGAGCTGGGCTGGCTCGTGAGAAGATCGGAGTAAATGTTTGGGGGCAATGATTAAGACTGACATTTGTGAAAGAGGAGATAGTTGTATAAAAAACGGGTCGCTTCTATAGTGTTTTTTTTTTTTTTTTTGTTTTGGAAACGTGTAATGTCGAATGACAATCTCATTGCCAGACTACAGACTCCAGAGCTTTAGAACAAGCGGCTATCAAAAGTGTAGTTCGGTACGAGGTTTACCCAAACCCATATCAGTACATTATTCTAGTCATATACATCGTATCGACATTATTGGGTATCATGGATATGAAAAGCCAAAGTCGTCCCCATTGTCGCTATGCATCGTTCGTGTGGTGGTGCTTTATCGGTGTTGGAATTAGTCCTTCTGACCCATTTGCCAGGCTCCCTTCCTGAACCATTAAAACTTAATAAGCGGTGGTAGTTCGTTCCAGTCCCCGGCGCTTTCCCTTCATGTAAATGGCACTCGTGGGACAGGCCGTTCACCTGGGAATGGCTTCCTACCAATGATGACGTGTATTGGTATATAAGCGTGAATCCGCGTATCGATCAGCTCTCGTCGGACATCAACCAGTGCCACCTGCGACTTTAAGTCAAATAAATTCAAGAAACCTTTACAGTATGCTCACCTCAATCTGCGCAGGAGTTCTCTCGTAGACGCGGTTGAAAAGTGTGAAAGAGAAGCCGCTGAGGCCCATCAAAAAATTCATTTCCCACATGCGCCCAAGTTCCTTTAGGCGTTCATCCTTTGGCCAGCCATTCATGGGCATTTTGAAGATTCGCTCTTGAACATCGACAAAACCCGCCTGCACATATGCCTCACGAACATGAGCAGCAACATTGGTTGGCCGGCCCATCAATTCTGAAGCTTCGTTGATTTCGCGGAACCATGTTGCAAGAGGTCCGTTCGGTGGAAGGCTTTCATCGTCAGACATTATAATGGCATCGTATTCCTGCGACTCGAACCACCCTCCTGGCTTCAGTGTTTGAAAGGCTTGGTCCGCAATCTGTTCCTTGAAGCTAGCCCAGCAGCCAGATGTGACACGGGTATGAATATAATCGAAAGGCTGAGAGTAATCCCAAGGCTCAGAGCTAGAAAGCAGTTAGTTTTCAAAGGGTCACCTGAGGCCTGGATGTTGACATACGAATCTTCGACGTAAAAGTTCACGTTTGGGGGTACTTTTCGAGGCTGTATTGGTGAAAGGTCGGTTGCGACGATTTCTGTTTCTGGAAACAAGTCGCCCATTTTGATTGCCCAGTCACCAGTACCAGTAGCTATATCGAGGATATTTACAGGCGGTGCTCTCCTTGACAGTGGTGCAAAGTAAAGACGCCCACCGAAGAGTTTTACTAATGCTTCATTCTGCAAATCAAGGCGCTCACGCTCTAGTCGGTCGTTGGGGAAAGCGTATGCTAAAAAGCGTCATTAGTGGGTGCATGATAATGAATGGATAGACAAAGCTTACAGCCAGCCCGGTAGGCATGATAAGTGCGCCCAAATTCTTCTGGGAAATTCTGTACACTGTCTGTGAGAGATTCAGAGTCTCTGATAGTTCTTGTTAGGTGGGATTAACACGGTGAAGGTGCACTATGGGGTTCGACGACTTACATGCCTTGAGCATCAGGCTACACAAAGTCAGCACGCCCTTGAGCTAAAGGTATAGAAGAAAAGTACATACATCGGGCTCAATAAAACTGTTTCCGCCAGAATTTGAAGCGGAGCAGTTGAAAGTAAACTGAAAATGATGAAGACTTGAAGGTGATGAGTTAGGCATACTGTCATGGCTTGGTGACTGAGCTGCCATTACAGCAGGCGCCATAAGCTTAGGTACCTTAGTAGTCACAGTTATATATGATAAGGACTGAGTATCAGGCAAGAGCACAGAGGCGACTCTAAGCTGAAATCATGAAGGAAAAAAGCAACTCAATCCGACGCTGGAACGAGTAATTGCGCTTATCCAACTTGGAGCTGAGAAATGCTGAGACTTCCCTGGTAGTGAACGACCCGTACGCTGCCGACTGTCCAAAAAGTTGAAAGGTCTTGAAAGTCGTTCTGATCGATGACTTGGTCGTCAATTATGGATACCGATGCGGAACCAAACTCCAGGGGTAACATGAATCGAAGATGTACGAGGGTGGTAATGGCGGATAGAAACACAAGACAAATTTGACAAGGAGGTATTTGTGGTATCGTGGAGCGTCCAGCACAATGAGGGGAAGACGGGAGCAAAAGACGATCGACACTCTTAATCCGTCTCTTTAAGAGGGATGCCTAGAGCGGCATCAGGAAGAAGTGCTATGTAGTACCAGCAAGGCCAGGAGAGACCAGGAGCTAAAGTAGGAGAGCCGGGAAATAGAAGCTAGTTATGGAAATGGAGAAGGGCGAGAAGCTTGAATGGAATCCCCGCTCTCTGTAGAAACACCAGAAGAAAAGGAGCCAAGCCTAGAATAGCAATGCAGTAAAGGACAGGGCCAGTTGAAAGGGAACGAACGGGAAGCGACCCAAACACCTGGTGCGACCGAGGCTCGAGGAGTGGATTCAGTCAGGGTAGCTAGCAAAGGGGACCCAGAGGATGGAGACAAGTAGACAAGAAACGAGGACGGGGTCTAGCAGGACCAGGACTAGCAGCAAAGGACCCAGCAGCTTGGGACGGGTATCTAGCTCTCGTCTTTCTTGGCAAAGCCACAAAGCCCTACCACAAAAGAACTGCAAGTGGAACAAGCGCTTGTTGCTGATCTGTCATTGGTATTGGATGTTGTGCTGTCTTGGTGTGGTGACTACCCCGGTCTAGAGCGCCTGTATGTACAAGAGGCGACCCATTCAATCGGGAACAGTCGTGATACTGTGACCCAGAAATGTCAAATTTGAGTCATGCTTGTAATACCGGTACAGCCTAGCACACCACATATAAAATCCAGCAGCTGCCAACCTTTGATTCGCCAAGTACTCGCCAAGAACATGCACAGGTAACTGGATGTGAGAAGAGGAAGAAGTAGAATAGCAAAGGTGTACAATTATGTGGCTGTCCACTAGAGACAAACGCGCATATGATCCCCTATTAGCTCACCGGTAATGTTCCGACAAATGGGTCCGGACATATTGGTGACCCTTGTGAGAGGAGACGAAGTGAGGAAACAAGGCTGGAGTCATTGCAGCGCAAGCAAAGCAGTGTTCTGAACCAGGATAGAAAAGACCTTCTGGCGTTTACTAAACCCCCTTTCGTATGTACTTTCGAGATTAGCGTAGTATCGAGTTATGCAAGGAGATACCATTGGCCACGGTAGTTCCTCTGAGCCTGCAAATGACTTGCGGTACGCAACACAAACTCCCGTCAAGACCCTGGTCCCTCATCCCTCTCATTCATCAAGTGGCTTTCGGGCGGTCCCAACAACGTGGGTGGGCTAGCTCAAGCCTAACGACCAGGCGCTGGGTTAAAATCCGATGGCCTGGATCGGACAAGCTGCAACCAACCGACTTTCCGACGGCTTGGGAAGGGTCCCGATCCTTGTTCTCATGTTGGTGGATGTGTATCTTGGGAGGACTTTTAGCGTTGTCTACCGAAAGTCCTGTGCGAATTATGAAGATAGAAGCGTTCAGCTGATTCGACAAGCATCATTTTAGGACCTGTTAACTGGTTGGTTCTCAGCTCAGGTCGACGCCTATGGACTTGGAGGACTGCGGCTCATAAGAAGCCGCAGCAACGGTTCAAGCCACATCAACGAAACTGACGACACATGCCAGAAGATTTTTCTTGTAAGCGTGATGCGAAATGATATGGTGTGATGTGATATGATTTCGGGGGTAGTTAGCAAGGAAGAGTCGAATAGGAGGAGATTAGATGAGATCCGTGGGGAGTCGATGAGAAATGTATGCTTTGATCAATGAAGGAAGGCACAACTCGATGAGATCAGATAGCACCTGCCAACATTAGATGTACGACCTGAAGTTCAGTTTTCGCTTTGTGATGGAACCTGGAATTACTGGTACAAGACTGCCTATGACAAGAATGATGATACAGGCCAAAATATCTATAAGGCCATCAGGACTTTACCCTCAGACATGCCAAGCTACAGACGCCACTAGAACAAGCCTATCAATAGAATGATCTCCTTTTGATGCTGTATTGAAAGCACATTGTTCATCATTCTCGTTTCAAGATCCAATATAACCTAACATGTTTTATCCCTTTTCAGCATGGGCTACTCTGGCCCCAATTATCTTAGTCACGCAACTGAAGTTGGCTCTAACTCAACTCTGAAACTGGCAGAAGCTCAATCTGCCTCTCGTGACAAACTCACTAAGGGACAGCCCATGAGCACAATCATCGCCATGATTTGGAAAAAGCTACCTGGACGCCCATCTCCCAGTAGCTCAGGAATATTTGTCATAACAGGCCTTCTACTGCTACCAGCATCGCACCGTCCCGCGTTTCGTGTCAACTTAGCTGCAGTTTTTGACGTGAAGTTAGTAGCCTCTTCCAAACTCAATGCATCCTTATAGTAAGTAGCATGCACATGCTGCTGCGTAGCCTGGAAAGCCAGAGTCAATGTTTTACCGCTAGAGGCACCTCTTTACGCATTCCCTCGTACACAAAGTTTAATACCTGGCCTCTCAAACACTCCTTGTCCTTGTCAAAGTTGTGCCCCGAAGATATACTTCTGCCGATCCCTCAGGGTCTGCCTTCACCTCTCAGAAACCTCTTCTCTCATTTTGAGTTGAGTGACTATTAATAAGCGGGCCAAATGGGTCCCTGTCTCGTAAACATTTCCTCCTTTGGCGGTTTCCTTTCCCCTCTTCTTCCTTCATCCTGGTTCAGCTGTATTTGTCTTGAACATTGGGGACGTGGTAACATCAAGGCCGTAATACAACCTGCGCATTGGCATTAATCGAGATATGAAAGTGGTAGTGGCTAGGGAAGGCAATAAAATTCATGACCTCGATTCTAAATGACAAAAAGATTCAGGTAAGTCAGCCCAAGTTTAGGGGCATCTCTGATACGTTCATCTTGGCATCCTCTTACCAGGGAGCGGCTAGACAACACATGGAGGGACGATCCACCGGTCTGTGTGAACAAAACTTTGCTCGACAAGTAAAATGTTCGCTATAGCATTCACAACCAAAAATGAGTCTTCATTAACTTGAGGAATTTCAGTGTTGATCCGGCACATGTTGGTGCTGCGGGAATCTGGCCTGATACCTGTATCACCATCGCTGCCGTTACAATGAGTGCTATAAAAGCAATAATAATAGCCCAGCGCTTGACAGGATGCCATTATCCAACAAATCGGGACGTCTTCGTGGCATCACCGAACCAATCGGTAGACATTGTCATATTACCAAACATGATGTATGCTCCTCGACCGTTACCAATACTAAGGCACCTTGCGCAAGATTTCACTACACATAATTGGCTTATACACACCTTGGAAACACATCTCTTCGTCGCGAACAATAAGAATGTCTGGTCCCAGAATCACAAATTCCTAGGCTCATTCCAGATGCCCAAGGGACAAAGGTAGGCATACCAACTTTGTTTTCTTTTGGTGACCTAGTCTTGTTCCTCAATACCATCCCCAGCCCCAGAGACGCCATCAGCACTTAAACCCCAAACGTTATAATCTCGGTGCAAGTTCCCAAGCCTAGCTTTATACCTACGTAATAGAATTCTCAATAAATTCTGGGGCAACCCCCCAACTTTTTCTTGCTTCGCTCCGAAGCCGCTTCCCCGGGCATCCCTGGCCTTAAACCAAATTTCTAACTAGGTACCTGTGGCAGATGCCCTATTGGTTAACGGAACGGGATGATCTGTTCCGTCCCAGCTCCCGCACTCGGGATCACAAAATTTAAGACACTCGAGCCATCCATGCGTTGTCAACGGTGAATCACCACTGTATTGCAGCCTCTCACTAATTATATCACTTGCACAACTTTGAATATGCGCTGCATGCATGTTAAACCACGTACAGTGTCGTACATGTTGTACTGCGGAAACACCGTTGCAAGCATCACTTGGCTGTGACAAGGAAAGATCCAACATATTTTGTATATCTGTAGGAGGTGAACTTGGTAGCTGTCCTCGGCTCCGATGGTCTTCATGTCGACTATGTCATATAGCATAAACATAATAGAGCCTCTAATTCACAGTATTGGTCTCCCTTGCGTTAGAACCATTGAAGCTCCACAGTATTTTACTTGGCATAACCTCACAATGGTCGATAGGGGTAACAGCACATGTACAACAGAACATCGGATACTCAGCATTGGCCATTGCACTTGGTTCTGCCTACGGTTCTCAATTGATTCTTTTATCTAAGATGTATCCAAAATTTTAAAGCAAATCTACATGATCGGCGTGCCCTCCTACTCCTGTGGGGGTATAAGTCATCTCATCTAATTCACCATCAAATAGTTACAAAGAAAATCATTTCCCCAAGAAGACATTACAAGTCATTACTCTCATAACAAACAGGCTCACTCTGCTCTAGAAATCGCTCCCGGGGTAGGGGCTGGCTATCCCACTTCCGGGGATGCTGTCATTGCTTGACATGTATGTCTGATCGATTCGGAAGATCCAATCCATCTTGTCACGCTCGCTCCGTGCTGCGAATAGCCAAGTGTTGTCTGTCCCATAAATGGCAAACACTGCAGACTGCATCCGTTCTGGTAGTCGCTGAAGGCCGGGCCCTCCTGATGAGGCACCAGGTCCGCTGCCTGTCCATATAGTAGAGATAACACGGCCTGAAGCAGTTCGTCGATGTCCTGGTGTGAAATCAGCTCCCCCATCCTGACCTTGCGCTCCAGAATCATCGGGCCCCTGAAGCAAGCCCAACACCCCAGGCTGGCTGTCTATACGAGAGTTTCGCAAACTTATGAGCCCAACCTCGTCACCATCATTTGCAGAGTGCAAATGAAGGTACGGTCGCCGCAGCTCCACGAATCTTTTGACCCAACGAGTCGAGTCGCTGTTCGGAATCATCAAGTACCCGCCTTTCAGAATTTTGGGGTTCTTTGGTACTCGGATAACTGTTGCGATAAGTGTCGGCTGCGCTGGGCCGTCTGTCATCAGACCGTCTGTTGGGGGTGCCATGTTGGTCGGGCTAAGGATGTTGTTCGATGGATCAGGATACTTCTTCCATAGCCTCAGGCACTTTGTCAAAAGATAGGTCTGGTCTTCATCATACTCGGGTTTGAGCAGCGGCTCTTCCACAGTAATTGTTTCTTCCTCCTCGATTTCCGTAGCTTCCGGTGTCTCCGGCGAGGCTTCTTCTGTGTCTTCCTTCTTTGACTCTTCCTTGACAGGCTTGTCCTGTTCATCAACGTGGGGTTCTCTTATTTCACGCTGCTCCCGGTTAGAGAGATCCGCCTCAGGTTGTTGTGCTTCCTTGAAGAGTTGAGGTTGAGGCTCGTCTGCGGGAGGTTGCTCCTCGTCATCGAGAGAAGGAGTCTGTGAGGTTTCTGGTGTATCATTAAGCAGGTCATCATCGCTTGGGATGATTGGCTTTAGCTCTGGGGAAGGTTCAGGCTCGGGTTCTTTTTTCTCGGGCAGGGCGTTTGCTCCATCCAAACCAAGTTTAGCTAAGACAGACTCCGTGACTGACATGTCCGCGGCCCGTCTTTTCTTCTTACGAGCCATGAGAAAATCGCTGACTAGCGACACCCCTCGAGGTGTCCAGCTCGTTAGGTTTTCCTCGCCTTTGACGTAGTCATGTTGGCTATTTAGCCTCCACAGGTCGCCGACTTTCTTGACAGGAGCAGGGCGCATGGCAAGAGTGAAAATACCAGTCGAGGAGCGCACGAAGCGAACGTTCTGCCAGAGTGCCGAAAACATCGAGGTCTGCCGCACAAAAGTTCTTGACAGGATCTGCACGCAAACCTTTTGCGAGAACTTCATCGGCTCAGCCAACTTCTCAGAGCTGATCTCCCATGAGATTGTCATTTGAACTCGATACTTATCCTGCGTCACTCGATCAAGCAGTAGTGAGTTGTGCAAGCTGGAATCCCACTGAGCGTAGATTGTGAGGCTTTTAGTACCGTTGGCGTTCTCGCGAAAGATCGGGCTCTGGGACAACTTCAGAGAGATATCAGGTTCATTGGCTCCCATGTCAGGTGTCTTCCCAGCCGAGTCAACAAGTCTGATCTTTCCAACGCGAACAGCAGTGACGCCACTCCATGGAAGAGCATCGCCAGAACTGTGAGAGATATTAATGCCGATTCTTCTTTGCAACCCCTGATGAAGCTGAAAAGTTCCCGTGTCAAGCTCGCTGGTTTGTGTAACTTCAACGGCGCCATATTCGCCATTCTCGTTCAATTCCATGATTTGAATCCGGGAGAGTAGATCGTGCTTCTCTTGGGTATAGAACTGTGATTCATTGATTCGGGATGCTTTGGATTTATCTTCTCTTACAGGCACAGCATCTCGCATATCATCCCAGCTGAGCAGCTTATCCAGATGCATCGTGGAGACCTTGGCGAAGATGGCGACTCTCAAGGTGACATCTTGGGGGGCAAATAGAGGAATGCTCATGCTATGAACACTCTCAAAGCGAATAGGTCCCTCATCGAAGTCTTTGATCATTTGGGTCGTGGTAATGCCATCCTCTTCAGAAATGCCGGGGATGAAGAGCTGTGCGTGGACTTCTGTACCTTCTCGTTCAGCAAACCCCACGAGCTCGTGCATGACAACATTGAACTTGAGGGTGTTTGTTGGTGCACGAGCATGTGATGGTTCAAGGGAAAGCTTGATGATACCGACAACATGTGATGTGTAAGGCGACAAGACATCGAGAGTGGAATCTTGAACCCGGCACTCGAAAACTGCCTTCAGTGGCACATCAACCTCGCCCACGAGCGTATATGACGGCATACATGTCTCAACAAACGGGTTATCGAGACTGAGGTGCTGTGCATATTCCGGCTGGTCAAGATACTGGTGCATCTGCCGCATCTGCCTTACGCGGTCATGCAGTTTCTCCAAGCTCCATAAATGGACCACGCTGTGCTTATAATCAACCACACGAATGCCAATGCACGGCTTGTGAGCTTCCTCCAGCGCCACATCATCGCCCTCGCCAGTAAGGCCATTGAGCACCATATCATAGGACGAACATAGAACATGGCCGACATCAACAGCCGCAAATTGGAAAACGACGTGCTCGTCAAGTTCGTGGCTCATGACCTGGGCTTCTTTGAGAATGGATGCGTTTTGCAACACCGCCTCAGCCATCTTCACGAAATGTCGGCCTCGCCAAGTCCTGACAGTCTTCTTTGCCATTTCAATATCTTCTTCTGAAAGATTCGGGCTCTTCTTTGGCATCTTAAGGGGATCCATCTTTTCGATTTTCTCTTCGAATTGCTTCCGCTGTTGGTTTAGCTGTTTCTGCATGTCTTCCTTCAACTCCTTCAACGCTGCCTCCATCTTGACCTTCTCCTGTTTGATTTCTTCAATCTCGACGTTAGCAGCCTCAGCGCTCTTTAGTTGGTCCTGGTACTCTTCTTTCTGTTTCTCCAATTTGCTTTGCAACTCCTCTCGGACCTCTTTCAGTCTATAGTCGGGCTCTCCTTGTTTTGGGGTTGAGGGCATTGTCAAAGCGGTATCCAACGAGAAGTTATCCATCGTGCCGGTCGACAGGTATTTATCCCTGATCGGGTAAGAAGACTCCGAATCGTCCCCATCCTCGCGACCATTTACTCGTTCCGCCCTTGCCCTCTGCACATCCTCGAATAAAGCATTGAGCTCCTCGTCAGTAAGACTGGTGAGATTTTGATCAGATCCAAGAATTGCACCAGCGGCTTCTCGTCTTGCGAGCGACCAATCCGATTCCCTGCCACTTCTCTGGAATATTGATGGAGATTCTGGTCTAGAGATGTCGCCAAATTCGGAGACCCTACTAAATGATCTTTCGTGGCCGGGTCGGGGACTTGGCGAGGGCGAGCCTCGATCCAGTGCCTGGAGCTGGCTAGCTGTGATGGAGTGTCGGAGCAAGCTCTGTGGTCTCTCTGGCACCTCAGCCCGCTCTGCTCTCGCCTCCATAGGGTGATTGAATCGGAAAATATGGAAATCGCCCAGAATGACACGGTAGCCAGAATGGAGTTGTGATGGCTCGGTGATACGCTTTCCGTTAATCATGACCGAAGCACCCTCACTGGGAGTGAGAGTTACAGTGCCATCCGGAGCATTTTCAAAAGTGCAATGATCGTGCAATATCCTGGATCCGTTAAGTCGGATGTTAGCTTGATGATCGGCGTTGGTATCGACATTGCCGACTGTTGTGGTGCCAGGCTTGAGGTTGTAGACCAGGCACTCAGCCAGAAGCGGATCGTCAGACAAGTTGACCAAATGCGGCATCTTCTTCGGCGTATGCAGGCCAACGAAACCTTTCTCAATACTGACACCAAGTTCTTCCAGAGCTGCTTCACGTTCTTTGTGAATTTCCTCAGTTTTTAGCAGTTTCTCCTCCCATGTCTGATTTAGATCCGTAAGCAGTTTCTCACTCTGGCTCAACTGCTCCGCGATCTCTGCCTTTGAGACCTTCTTCAGGACACCGTCCGAGCCAGTGATGCTGACCATCTGCTGATCTAGGGGTGTGCCTTCAGGATAAGTCTCTCCGGTAACAAGTCCGCCTCCAGCAGCTCCACCAGGAACAGGACCATTCCCAAGTTTGCTTCTTAATAGCGATAGCTCCTCCTTCAACTCCCTGATCATACGGGCATTAGCATCCTCGTTGACAACAGCGTGGTTCTTGATTCGCTTAGCGGAGTCGGCATATCGGAGAGTGCTGAGCGTTTCATCAAAATTGATATCAGCCGGACTGACGGCTGCAATCATTGCCGTCATACTGTTACCGCCTAGTGAATCTTTCAACAACCACGTCAGGACACTGTCTCGGTAGGGAACTTGACCAGTGCCTTTTTTCTTCTTGCCACCCGTTGACAGGTCAGCCAATGCGGCAATGACGCGACCCAATGTCGACAACGATCGGTTGATCTCAGCGCCCTCTTTCAGCCTCGCACCAGTGGCACCAGTTGATGTCGCTCGTTCAGAACCTGCCAAATCCACCAGACTGATCTTAGCGACCTTTTCCATCTCCATCTTTGTGTCGGTATCGAATTTCTTCTGTGTCAACATCAGGGTGAAGACAGCGTGACTTCGACTTGATGTTTGGTTCATATTGGTTGCGGCGACCGTTCGGGCCTTGTTTCCTTCATCCATGAGATGTTCAATTTCCTGGAATTCATTGACTGCAAGCTTGGCAAGATCTTCAACGTAGGGACCTGTGGAGGGGTGTTCTCGGACTTTGAGGTTGCCTTTGGTCGATGGGTTGAGTAGATCTCGGACACGTTCGTTGTAGATCTCGAGATAAGAGACTTCGACTGTGCATTTCGTTGTTTTATCCTTCTGTAGCTCATCGATCCTTTTGAACATATCCTGGCAAATCATGGGAATGATACCTATTTCCTTCCCATAGCCCATCATAGAATATGATTTTCCTGAACCGGTTTGGCCATAAGCGAAGATGCAGTTGTTGTAACCTTGGAATGCATTGTCGAGAAGGGGCTGTCCTAGATCGTCGAAGAGGTTCGATTGGCCAGCGTAATTGGGGTCGTCTTTGTTGAATGACCAGTACGAACGATCGAATGCAAAGGCTTTTGGTCCTCCATCTTTCACGCCTTTCCCTTCAGGTGCGGTAATCACCGTCTGGTTCCCTTTCATCTCAACAATACATTTTGCACCTCTTTCGATTTCTGCATCCCAATTCAGCACCACTCTTTACCTATTCAAGCCCAAACCGGTGGGCGCTACTTACCTCTGCTATTAAAAGGTCGACATCTCACCACCACCTTGATATTTCCTCCGCCTGCGGGCGGCATGGCTGGCGATTTGTCTAGGGGACCCAAGTCGGTCCCCTCTGGACAAAAGCTTGGTTGTTGAGAATGCGCGGGATTTGGAAGGGGACCAAGGCTGTCCCCAGCACGATATATACCGGTAGCTTATAGTTTATTGCAACGGCATATGGCTCCACAGTGTAGTCGCCGTCCGAAACTTCAGCGCATTGTCTCGTCGGTAGGTATCGCTACGTAAGGGGGTTGACCGTCCCTTGAGGCACAGGGTATCCAGAAATGACAACAGTGTCGGATTCGGTATCGCTATTCAATGTTTCGGCAGGGGCTCGCTGTGGATAAAGCTCGTCTCGCTGGAGCTACCTTCCTGGGAGCTGAGCTGTAAGAATGCTTGCCTGTTCGTTGTCGAGGACGAGTAAATACCTTGCGATGGTTGCTTGTCAACAAATTTGGTGGGCGCGGTCGGAGGTCGCGCAGCAAGCTGCTTGGTCCAAGTCCCGTGCTTTGATTGGCAGCTGATGCATGAGCAGGGGATCTGGGGTTGTTAGTACATAGTAGTTAGAAGCTGGAGTGGGATTCACGTGAAAGTGACTCCAATCTTGTTGAAGGCACGCTAAGTGCCGAGCATTAACCGCAAGCCAGCGATCATCCCGTTTTCGTCAGCTGTTTGTTTCAACAGCTGCGTCTGTACACAATGTCACAATAGGTTTGAAGGTGTTGATTTCCTGAAACTCGTAGTCTTCATGTTTTCCCAATTCGTTTCCCTTTTCGGTTCAGCCTTTGATGTCGATTTCCGCCTCTACTTTCGCTTCTGCTCCCGTTCCCCGCGCTTCATTTGTGGATCACGTCCATGCACCAGCCATGGCATTCATTGACAAATTCGACGTCTCAAATTATGCAGACCTTGATTGTCAACTTTTTGTTCAACTCCACGTTTGTTGTGATTCTCTGGCGGCTTAGTTCAGTGATACAGGCGAAAACGGCCTTTCGTGCCTATAAAGAGGAACGTGGAACGTTTGAGAAGCCTGTGGCGCACTTTGTCAATAATTCCAAAGCCGATGGATAGGTTCTTCATCGTGAGATTGGATGTCGAACGCTGACTGCCCTGATTATTGCCAGCAACTAAGACCTCTTCGCCTCGCTACTCCGGAAGTTGGGGCATATGAACCGAAATGAAAATGACTCACAGAGACATCTCGCTTGCAAACGCAATCCTTGAAACACCTTCGAACTCATGTACGAGTACGGAGTCCCTTACATAGGTCTCTCTATTGCGTTTACCTGACTAAGAATCCCTCATACCACTTGTAACCACAGACTCAATGAGGGGAACTTGGGACATATCCAGGATGCCGCAACGTTATCCTTCAGACGCCGCGACGCTTAACAGAGTCCAGGATCAGCCATGATATTCCTCCTGATAATTCTTTTCAAATTGAGGCCCAGGGACTGACGATAGCAATTGGTGTCTGATGCTCGCTCGCCTGCAACATAACTCAGGAATGATGATTAACAAAAGCTCCAAAAGGCCGTGGCGCCAAAAGTAGATCCAATGTATGAAGAGTGAACTTGTGTCATTAAGGTTTTCGAGTGCAAATCGCAACATTGCGACAAGGACAAGGGTTTGAGGATCTCCCATTGACATTTGCAGCGAAGCAGTTCGCCTTAGAGCAGATCATCTGGATCCAACGGCATGGTCGTGCTAGCACGCTTTGGGGG